>JAAVTG010000220.1:0-150153 GCA_011947345.1 Phytophthora quininea | reverse complement strand
ACGAAACTCTCATTAGCGGAAGGATGGCGCGGTGGGATCTTCGTCATCAGTATCTTCACTTCACCAAGCACAGCTAACGTCCCTCGCATCGAAAACCAGAAATGCACCACATCGATCACCATCAGCGCCGCTGTGGTGCCCAACGAAGACGAGTTTTGCACGGCGTTCGCTACGTAAAGAGCGTTGAAGACTTCCACGTTGAAAATCACGACTTCGGGTTTGATATCGTTCTGGTTCGCCAGCATGTAGCTGATCCAGTGCTTCCCAGCAGATTTGATCAGCGGCAGCAGCACGACGAACGCAGTTTGTCTCCACCCACTCAGCGAGCTAAAGCCGAAGATGTACAGCGGGTATATGAACGTGAGCGCTACTTGACACATAAACACCATCGTATGTCGAACCAAGTCTTGTCGGAGCCGGGCATCGTTTCGCCATCGTCTCCCCACATATACAAAATCCCACCACGACACTGGGTGGTGAGGCCACCAACATACTAAATGGCACTGGAAAAGCGATCGTGACCGCCACCCCGAAGACTGTTGCAAACGAAATTAAACTTCCGACGAGGGCGATCAACGCAATATACCTAGACCCCATCTTGATTCGATTCAAACTTTGGCTCATCTGAAGCACCATCGAATAGTCCACAAACCCAGTAACCAGCCAAGCTCGGATCCAAACATGTAGTTGGCGTACGGTCCTGCTTCCGGAGGTTCCAACGGCGCCGCCTCGATCAAAGTGGCAAGTGCCACACAGGGAAGTGGCGTCAGCAGACAAACGACGAAAAGTCTGCAACGACTCGCGTCTTGAGTGTATATCGTGAGTCTTCGTAACCTTCTGATCGAGTAGCATCCTTTTGGCTGGAGTTTCTTTGGCAAACCAGCAAACTTCTCCCACAAGTCCATTCCCAGCAGAACAACGGTGACTGCAGAAGTTCCGTAGACAATCTTTATTTACAGTGTCTCGGCGCTGGGAATAAAATGACGACAGGGACAACGACCCGCCTTGACAATGACAATGGCGTTCTCGCCACATTCCATTATGACACAGTTTACGCGTACCCGAAATTACCTACATGCAGCCGTGGGTCGACATACACACTTTGACCTACCTGTTACGCCTTCTGCGCGGGACTGCTGATCCATTTGCCATCGAATAGAACAGTGCCAGCAGCTTTGCCAGCCGTGGGGTCCGCTCGCTCGAGTCACATTTGCAGCTACGCTTCACTTGACCGTCGTCATTCGCATACTCAGGAGAGCCACAGTGAGAACAGAAACCAGGAGTCAGAGCAGCACCAGAAGCAGGGGAATCCTCGACAGGAGGCAGCTCGGATGATGCCTTCTTGGCACGGGCCTCACTGATCGGAATCCACTCGCCCTGAGACGACTCCATCAGCTCTACATCTTCTCCCGCCGTTTGATCGAGAGCTTTGCTAGCCTGGAGACGCGCTTCTTGTTCACGTGTTGCCTGCAACTCGAGCTGCTGCTTCCGTTGCTGTTGAAGATATCGCTCCTTAGCCACCACGGAGGATTGGGGGTTGATGGCTGGGCGCTGAACTGGCTGCACCTCTCGCGACTCATGAGGCTCAGCGTCGAGAGATTGCTGGCGATGACGACGCAGCTGTTCCAATTCCTTCTGTCGCTGTTGGATCTGCTGGAGCACTGATGCATTCGACGAATTCGAATCATTTGACGGCATTGAGCCGCGGATGGGGACTCCAGCGATTGCTGGCGCCGACGAGCTTGCTTCTCCTCGTATCGAGCTTGCTCTTCAAACTCGCTGATCTGATCCCTTTCCGTGTCAGAAGGTTGGTGTCTACGAGCTTGCTCCTCCTGGTAGCGCGCTTGTTCCTCAAACTCACTCAGTTGCTGCCGCTCCATGGCGGTGGGTTGGTGACGTTGGTGCTGGAGTTCATTCGAGGATTCCTGTTTCCAGTGGTGGAACAGATCGACCATCTCCTGTTTGGGGTTGCGGCCTGCTCCTGGGGCTGCGATTGAAGCTCGCTGCTGTGTGTTTATCACTTTCCGTTGCTGATCACGGAGAGCCTTCGCACGCTCATCGCTGCTAACGCGCTTCCTTGTCCCCATTGGAGACTGCACCGGGGAAAGGTTGGCCGGTCCTGGGAGAAGATTTGGCTCCGCACCAGCCTCACTGAGGTGCTGCTGGTCTTGCCACCACCGAGTCAGATCTGTGGTCGTGCGAATCTCGCCCAGATCGTCGATGGTGTGTTCCTCGTAGTCTGACAGATCGCTGTCGCGGTAGTCTGTTGACAAACGAGCACCCGCCTCGGCTGTAAGACGAATAACATCTCCACCTTCAGGTTCACTGGGCCGTTGGTTGCTGCTCTGTTCCGAAGACATAAAGGACGGATAACGGCCATGAAGGTCCTGCCCTTCGCTCTCACTCGAGGATTCGCTTCCTGCAGCTTGCTGGTAGCGTCGCGGCGGCTTTGACTCGTACTCTTCCTTCTCTTCTTCGGGTTCCATCGATGGACGCAGTTGTTTCTGAGCGTGCTGCTTCTGTTCGTCCTGAGGCGCGCTATAGTCGTGCTCATACATCTGCATCTCGTCCCAGAGCTGAACACGACGACTCAACTCCGTTGCACGCAGTTCCAAGTCCCGCTTGATCTCTTCCTGTTGGGCGAAGAACGACGCAGCATCGCTGGGGCGTTCCAGCATGGACAGCGAGCGCCGTCGAGCAGGCTGCGGCGGAGCGTCAAGAAGTCCTGGGTGAGTGACTCCCTCCACTTCCATCTCCGATTCCTTCTTCCTTTGGATAGGATAGGTCGCTCTCGTTGTGTGCGCCGAAATGTGCGACTGCTTTGCCTCCGCAGAGCACACCGTGCAGATCCGCACTTTGGTGCGTCCTACAACCGGCACATCGAGCCACCAGTCGTCACTGCATCGGCGGCACACGCCTTCGCCACATTTGCGGCATACGTAGCGCTTCGACCGCGTCGAGATGTTGGTGATGGCCGCAAACGTGTCTCGCAGTCCTCCCGCACCGACAAACTCACGGAAGCACAAGTTGCAGCTGCCTCGCACTCGTTTTTGTTCGGGATGTCCAAATCGCCCAGCAGCGGACTCGTACTCAGCCGCTGCTGCTGCAGCAACTTGTCCACCGACGCTAACGCCGCCACACGCTGCGCCAGGAAGCTCGGCTGCAGCAGCTCCAGCGCCATGTGGCCCTTCAGGTCCAGCTCCACCGTGTACGTCACACTCAGCACTCCAGGCTCGTCCGTCTCGACCGCTGTCAGTCCCGATCTGTAAATACTGGCTCTCACAACTCCATGATCTTTCTCCAGCGACGGGCAGCACGGCAGCTTGAGCGAGTGCAGCGATCGCACCCAGCCCCTCCTGCCTCTAGCGTCCTTAAACTCCTTCTGACACTCCAAGTAGCAGAAGTCTCTGTTCCTGAAGAACCTGGACGGAGACTCGACGAGCGCCCACTTGACGCCCACATATCTCCTCGGCTGTTGTCCCGACGACGAAAAGCAAACCCAGCTGCCCAGAGCAGCGATTCCATCGGGCTGTACAATTTCATCCACGTCGTGAGAACGTGCAAGCCCAGTAAGTATGATAGACATCGTACGAAGCTCACCTTGTCGACTTTTTCGCAAGTGTTTTGCCAATTTGTCTGAGCATGTCGTTGTTATCGAAGGAAGCAGCGCAAAGTATCGTGGGGCGACAGTCATTAGAAATCTGTAGCGTTTTAAGCAACAGAGAATACTGTTTAGTGGTCTGAAACACAAAGCTAGTTCGCCATATCCTTACCTTGTTTGGCAACGTATACTCTGGAGGATATGTCGTGAGTATGGGTTTCGCTGACGGACAGGATGCCAGCTCTCCGATCAAGAAGCAGTCCCACCCCTCGCAGAATCGCATGTGACTATCGATCTGGAGATAATATTGTTCAGACTGCCATAGCTTCTGTGCCTGGGCTCGCGCAACGCATGGACCAGCCGCCTTGCGATAGTCTATCCAGTGAATGCGGACCTTGTTCGACGGATATTTACCTTCCAGACAAACGCGAGTATCACCAGCTTCATCCGTCTGCAGGCAAATGCCAACAGTAACTCGTTCGGGATGCTTTGCTTTTGCAAACAAGTCGTCGACCGTGTGTCTGCATTCTGAATCGCGATAGCTTGGAATTGCAACGAAAATCGAGGCGTGGTCTGCTAAAGCTGTTGATTACCTGTCACGTCGGGCAGCGGCGGAACTGTCGCACTCAAAGAAATAGCAGATACAGTGTTTAGTGGGGCTGCAGCAGACTGATTCGATTTGCCATAGAACCAGATCGTTACAGCCATTCGCTTATGGAATGTCGGTAACACCTCGTGCTCAACGTCGAGGCTCCGGAACACCACAAGAGTATCAAGCTTGGGCGGAATATCCCAATGAGACGCTGGCAATTGGGGTGAGTCTTTTAAATGAACGCGTAATTGCCCGCCGTGCTTAGATTCCCAGGCATCGTTCAGATAGTAGACACAAGTGACGAGCCGGACCAACCCATCGCTCCTTTTAACGCCATTCTCATCTCGTTGTGCCTGGGAATACGTATCCAAGTGCTTCACAAACCGGGCGCCGTCTCCTGGCTGAACAAAGAACACCGTTAAAGGGTGTGGCTTCCTCTCTCTAAAACAATTTTACTTACGAAGATGGCGAATTGTGTAGACACGATATTGCGCACATCCAGCTTCGGGGAGACTTTCTTCAGCCCAAACACAAGCGACTCTGCTTGTTTCCGCAAGTTCAGGATAGCAGGACACGCAATTTCTCCATCCAGAGGCTTTTTCAGGTCCTTGGGCAGTTTAATCCAGTGGATACGATCTCCACGCACGGCTCGATCATTTCTCGAGTTTCCTCCAGCTCCAACTTTTGCTTCATGGAACTCTCCACTCTTTGCTACTTCTAGTAGTGCGTCTCTCACAGCCAACGCCGTCGCCAGACCTAGAAACCTTTCTTTGACGATAAAACCTGGAGACTCGGGATGTTTCAGCGCTGTCGACGTCCACCACCATAACGATATTAACATCTACAATATATATAACGTATTGGACGTACCAAATAACTCGGAAGGATTCAACTGACAATTAGCATCGAGATTACTGTCGAAGCTCTCATCAATGCTGATTTCCGTCTCTTTTGCTGCGTTTACAGGGCTACCGCTGCGCTCGTCAATAGTAGCGGCATTTCCTTTCTCAGAGGTGGGTAGTTTGGCGCCCAGAGAGGCCTCTACGAGCGCCTGGAGCTGCGGAGAGAGTGCGCTCAGCAGCGTCGACTCCATTTTTCCGGCTAAAATATAGTTGTCACTATACCGAGTGGTCAAGAAGTATCCTCCCTCTACAGTGACATCGAAATATCGCTTGGCCATCGTCCATCATGCGCAACTTGGTGGCCTTGCAGCGCCGCGTGTGGGCGCTAGAGAAAGACAACTCGACCTCCGACAAGTGCGTCTCCTTTGCCTCGATCCCAGGCGAGTCGCAGGTGTTTTTCCTACACGCCAGCGGCCGCATCGACGTGCTACAACCAATCGAAGGTGACTCAAGCCAAGAGCTCCGCTTGTTTCTGGATTTGAATGAGTTTCTAGACACAGAGGAGAGCGCTCGAGGACACTGGAGGTGGATGAACTACGTGGCTGAGCTGGGGACACTCGTTTGTGCGTCCACCAGCGGCGCTCTCGTGTCTGTGGATGTGGATATGGACGGCGAAGAGGTCGGCGCCGTGGATACTGGACTGCGAGCTGTGGCCTGGAGCGGTAACCAGGAAATGTTGGCTCTTGTAACAGGAGCTGGCCGACTGCTGGTGATGAGTAATGACTGGGAAGTGCTTCACGAGACGGACATTGAAGAAAGTTTGACTGGGAACCTGGTCCTTTATGGAGACAAGGAACGTTGGGAGTGCGAACTTTGTTGGCGGGAAGACTCTCAATTTCTTGCTGTTAACATTTCAACGATTGAGAAAAAGAAGGAGGTCAAGTGGGCGATATTGTGCAGAAGGTGCTGGTGTTTACTACGCAGCTTGAGGTGCATGCTGTAGGTCGACTTGAAGACGACCGAGCGATTCCTGGACTCGATTCAACGTTGCACTGGAGTCAAAGTATGGCGCTTATTGTGAGCAGTGAGACCCGTAAAAGCCGACGGCTGTTTGTGGTGTTCTTCGAGCGCAATGGACTACGACATGGAGAGTTTGAGATCCCGGCGCCGTACCGCGCACCGACGTATCGCGTATCGGCTGTCCAGTGGAACGCGACTTCGGATATCCTCGCTGTAAGTTTGAAACCAATCGGTACTGGTGTAGTTGACGAGAAAGAAATCAAACCACAATCGGTTGTGCAGCTGTGGGCACGAAACAACTATCATTGGTACTTGAAGCAGGAGCTGCGACTTCCGAGCCAGGATCAGCTTGTGTTACGTGGGATGAAGAAGTGGCTGGACGACTGGATATTCTCTCGCGGTCGTCAGTCTCGCAGGAATTGACGCTCTACGAACATGAATTTGCGTGGGATATTTGCAGCGTTGAGGCGGAGTTGCCGCTTAAGGGGCATGATTGGCTCGTGATGAAGACCAGAAGCAATTTCAAAGCATTGCCGTAACAGGTGTTATTAATGGCTGCAGGATTCTTTTGACGCCGTTGCATCGCGCGATGGTTCCGCCGTTTGCTTTACTCCAAGCTTCTTTCGACTCG
The DNA here is from genome assembly GCA_011947345.1 of Phytophthora quininea. Classification (NCBI taxonomy): domain Eukaryota; phylum Oomycota; class Peronosporomycetes; order Peronosporales; family Peronosporaceae; genus Phytophthora; species Phytophthora quininea. The sequence continues at coordinate 143,467 of JAAVTG010000220.1, read as the reverse complement.
GCGATTAATTCGGTGGTGTTTGATTCACAAAGCGAGACATTACTCGTGCTGCTGGCAACTGGAGTTGTCGTATTGGTAGAAAACTACCTTCTCCACGAAATGATCGCGATTCAGCTGCAGGACTTCCGCCACCGTCAACGAAAAGAGCTGCCAACCCTGAGTTAGTCATGTCGATGACTACCGTGCATTTGCCTGCGGATACCAAGCCGACCACATTTGAAACGCTCCTCTGGGCACATTTCTCCACCGAGTCGCGTCAACTTGACTTTGTTGGGAAGAGTGGAGACCAAGACCAACTTACTGTATGTTCCGCTGATGTTGCTTCTGCTTCGGAAGACGTTGTTGTTGCTGCTGTTTTGGAAGCTAGTCTGCATCATGTTCGAAGACTTTGTGAGGTATTTTCTCCGCAGACCAAGGATAACGGAACCATCGCATCAAATAAAGCATCGCGAGTGTTCGCAGTGCAGACTCAAGATGGTGCTGTCTACACGATAAGAGATTTGGAGCGAAGTACACCGGTGCAGGTGCCCGGCAAGTTCCCCGCGTTCTCACACTTGGCAGTTCTTAATCGTGGAAGGCGTGATAAGCAAGATGGAGATGGAATTACTGTGATCGGGCTTGACGTCTCGAGCGCTCGACTACTGGCGAATGGCGAGCTTCTGGCGTCAGCATGCTCATCTTTCCGCTACTGCGCTCTATCTTCAGTCCTACTGTTCACCACACAAGGCCGGGAGCCACAGCTGCGCATAGCGCCCTTGGCTGCTCTACAAAACTTTGCGAAGGATGCAGCGATGGATTCTGTTCCGTTCGAATCACGGTCAATCGAGCGCGGGGCTCTCCTTGTCGCGACTATGGGCCAACGAGCTAATGTGATTGTCCAAATGCCGCGCGGTAACCTCGAGTGTATGTCTCCGCGGCTGCTTGTACTAGCTCTTGTGGAACAACAAATTAAAGCTCGGGAGTACGTCGTGGCACTGGAAATTTGTCGCCGGCACCGATTAGACTTGAATGTTCTCGTCGATTTCGACCCACAAGGGTTTCTGGATAATTTCTCGGCGTGTCTTGTAAAGCACTTTCTTTCTTCAAGGCCTGCAGCAATCACCAGTGACAGACTGTGTTTATTCATCACCAATTTGCACCCTGTCGATGTGTGGGCTACGAAATACGGTCCCTTGCTAGCTCCGTTTAAAGCAGACAAGGTTCAAGCAACTGAAGATGATTTTCAAGACAACGAGGAAGCTGCTACGGCTCAGGGTTTAGACGATAAAGTCAACAAGGTTTGCCAGGCATTTATGAAAGCAATCCAAGAGTACGAGACTAATGGAGATGCAGCTGCAGCAGCGCTTTTGCTTCCATATGTGACGAGCGCTGTGAAGCAGTCTCCGGCACGTTTCGATGAAGCTCTTGGGAAGATCCACAGTCTCCTTCATCACGGCGAGAAAGATGATGATGATGATAGTTTCAATCAGCGCCGCGCCTCGGCAACTCGCGCTATCAAGCACCTGATTATGCTGACGGATGTGGATAGTTTGTATTCCGAGGCACTGGGATTGTATGATTTGGACCTCGTACGAGCCGTGGCAACACACTCACAGCGAGATCCAAAGGAGTACGTTCCGTTCGTGGACCATGTGGCTCAGTTTGAAAACGAAAACTGGCGGAAGTACACGATTGATGAACATCTCGGGCGACATTCTAAGGCGCTGGAACACCTTAGTGCGCTGATGAACGATGCTAGAGATGATGGTGGCAAAGCGGAGGAAATGAACAAACTGCAGGCCTTGGCGTTGAAGTTGATCAAGCAGGGCGACCTGTATGACGAGGGGACCACACTCTTTCCTTTGCTGCTGTGAAGCGATCCCTATCAGAGAGCGAACGCACCTTCCGCCGACAGATCTTGTTATTGAAGGGTGATTTTCTCGAGTCTGTTAAAAAGTATGAGGCGGCAGCATACGTCTACTTATCAGCATTAGACCAGGAGAAGGCTCGGCGTTCTTTTCTTTCGGCGAATAAATGGCAAATGGCTCTGGCACTAAGCGCACGCAAATCGGAAAGTCCCGAGAAGCTTAGAAACGAGGCGTACACTGTTGCTCAAGAACTTCTGAATCGACACCAACAGCAGCAGAGTGGATCAATTGACGACATCCTAGCGGCAGCAAGGATCTACGTGGAATACTGTGATGATATTGATGAAGCCGTCGGTCTGCTCGTGACACATCAGCAATGGGCAGAGGCTCTTCGTGTGGCATACCTGCACAAGCGTGAAGATCTGGTCGAGAGCGATGTGGAAACTGGAGTACTGCAAAGTTGCGACGACATCTTAGAAGAACTCGAACGCAATCAGAAGGCATACATCAAACACTGGAGTCGTTTGACCACGATCCTGGAGCAAAAGCGGCTTTTAAGCTGCACGGTATTGATGGGAGTCGGTGGGAACATGGCACTGATGCTGACGCTGCTAGTGTTCGCTCCGGTGCTTCGAGTGCTGCAGACAGCGCTCTGTCTAACATTTCAATGAGTTCGGTAGGAAGCCACAACAGTGCTGCGAGTATCGGCAATTTCTCAATGCAGTCGCTTTCAGCAGCCACTGCTAGCCATTTCTACGCTACCCAAGCACTGGGTGAGGGTGGAAAGAAACCCAAAAGCAGCACAAAGCACGGGGGCATGCCATCTCGTAGAGAGAGACGGAAGCGGATGAAAGAGGGTAGCGCGGAGGAAGAAGCTTATGTGGCGCAACAGCTCAAAGAGTTGCGACCTAGTGCTGCGTTGGCACGTGACGTTGGTGCCTTGTTGGAAATGCTGATCTTCTTTGGTCACGTGCAGCAAGGGCAGTCACTTCAGACACAACTTGCAGACTTTGAGCAATGCGTTGCCGCAAAGCCAATCCCTCGCTAGAGGATGACACAAAACTTGGTAGCGAGACGCAAATACAAGACAGCCAGGACCAGGACTACCCGCCATGGCGCCTGGACGCCTTGCAAGGATAAGGCAACGACGTCATCGCGTCTTCAAGCAAGAAAAAGATTGGGCAATGGCCATTTTGGAGTAAAAGTGAGAGAGGGCACTTGCGAAAATTCACAGTTGCGATGAAGACCAGCGGCGCCGCCACCACTCACGATGGCCGGTAGGCGTTGGGATCACTGCTGGTTGGATCACGCGGCTCTGAGGTGGTGATGCTGCACAGTCTTGGAGCTCACTGGCGTCTGAAGGTGGCGGGCTGCGTTGGAGCGATCTTGAGGGAGTACGAGAACTACGTGCGGTTGTTCATCATGGCCTACGCGCCGGATGACGACCAGGACGGCGCTACACCAACGCGTGTGCGTGCGCTGGAGCCGTCAAGAGCCCGGTGATGCATGCAGTTCTGCTGCGAGTTGGGACGACAAGCTGGACGCCAGCACGACCGTGGTAAAACAATTGAACGTATCCTTTATTGGCGGAATGTGACGGCTCTAAACGGTTCCAATCGATCGAGTGCTCTACGCGTCGATGTTCTGCGTGGGGCCAAAGTACTCGTAGTGCAGCTGCGCGGCTGGCACGTTCCACTGCTTGGACAGCGCCTTGTACACGGCCGTCATGAAACCCGCCGGCCCGCAGAAGTAGAACTCGCAGTCCTTGGACGGCAGCCACTGCTCCAGCTCGTCCAGCTTGAAGGCACCGTAGATGGCGTGCTGAGCCACGAAGGCGTTCTCGGCCGCGATGTTCTCTACATGCTCGCCGAACGCTCGCACCTCCGGACTGCGCGCGTACTGCACGAACACGACGGGCGGCTTCTGGTCGTTGGACTTGACGAGCGACTCGAGCATGCTCAGCAGCGGTGTGAAGCCGACGCCGCCGCTGAGGAACACGACCGGCTTGGCCGACTGGTTGGCCAGGTAGAAGTGGCCGCACGGCACGCCCACGTGCAGGACGCTGCCCACGTCCACGTCGTCGTGCAGGTGCGAGGACACAACCCCGGCCGGGACGTCCTTGTCGGCGTCGCCCGCCTCCTTCTTGACGGAGATGCGGTAGTAGTCGAGGCCCGGCGCGCTCGACACGCTGTAGTTGCGCACGATGGAGCGGCCGTCCTGCAGATCGTCGAACTTGAGCGACAGGAACTGGCCGGGCTCGAACGTCATGAGCGGCCGGCCGGCCTCGTTACTCTCGAGGTAGAAGGACGTGACCTCGGCGCTCTCCTTCTCCTTGCGCGCCACGCGCAGCTCGCGGAAGCCGGACCATCCGCCGCTGAGGTGCTCGAGCTCGGCGCGCTTCTGGTCCTCGGCCTGGATGAGCAGGTCGGCCAGGAACCAGTAGCCCTCCTTCCAGGCCTCCATGATCTCGTCGGTGGCGGCGTCCTGCAGCACGGTCTTGATGGCGCGCAGCAGACAGCCACCCACGATCGGGTAGTGCTTGGCGCGGATGTCGAGGCTCACGTGCTTGTGCACCATGCGCGGCACGGCGTCGCCGAGGTTGGCGAGGCGGTCGCAGTTGGCGGCGAAGCCGATGACAGCGTTGGCGAGCGAGGTGGCCTGGCGAGAGACGCCCTCGGGCGCGCTGCCCGTCGTGGACCCGGCCACGCGATGGTGCGACATATTGAAGAGGTTCTGCACCTCGGGGAACTCGCTGAACATGATGCCGTACATGGTGGAGGTGATGGCGGTGCCGTGCTGCTTGACGACGGGCGCCGTGGCCTTGAGGATGGCGATGGTGGCCTCGGACATGGGCTTGGGGCCGGTTGCGGGCTTCTCAGCGGGGGTCGCAGCGGCGGCGGCGGTCGTCGGGGACATTGTGGCGGGCGGTTGGGGAGTTGGGATCGGTGCGGCCGAATGGATAATGAGCTGCTGGACGGAGTCGAAGACCGCTAGGCCGAGGAGTGATCTCCATCGCGAGGCTGCCGCAAAGCCACGCGCGTTTCCGAGGGCTCGACATCCGCTGCCACCGTTGTTGCCTGTCAGAAACCACCGCCAGTACCCGCCGACGGCAACCAGTTGTAGCGGTCACGGCTCGTGAACAGTACTTGGTCACTCATCGTTTCGGCTCTCGTAGCGGCGCGGGCCAATCAGCGGGCCGAATTGTCTTCAACGGATGGACTGTCACAAAGACGGCGCGCGTTTGCTTGGTGACCTTCAGAATCGGCGCTGAGTCATCCGAAAATCGCGGCGGTTGTGCTGTTTTATCCTGGTGCTGGAAATGGGGCGAGCCATCCATGGGCGGTGGATTTGGTTAACCATGCAGGGCTAGTTGCTGCTTTATCTTGAACAGTTGTGAATGTCGATGTCAAGGGATTCGTGATCCAACAACACTGAGTTGCTTCCGCATTGACAGCACGTGGCGAGCCTGGTTCCGTAGACCAATGCTCTGGTTGACAGGTCACTCATCTGGGAGTGCTATGGATACGCAAATACATAGAGGGTAATGACGACCAACACCACCGCAACAATGAAAGTAATTGTCTCTAGCAAGCTGCAGACTTTTTGAGTTGAGCATTGGCTTTACCATTTACGAGTACCACTGGCTTTACCATTTATCACGCGTTTGAGCGAAATCGACCCCGGACTGCACACCAAGTGAAGTCCACGAGTGCAGTCCACGGGATCATTTGCACAGTATAAAACACGTGCGTTTGCACAAGTCAAACATCTAGACCTTTTCAGGTTCAAAACGGCGACAAGTAAAATCAAAACTGCAAAAGCTAAGATCAACGTGATATGGCACCAATACATTATAATTTTGATAGCATCAAGTTTAAACAACTGATTAGTTCATAGAGGTGAAAAATGGCGGTAATTCTTCCCGCCAATTTTGTTGAACCATTGCAATGGCTGGCTCTGCGGAGAAGAAGGAATTGGTGGACGCCGTTGCTGCATCAACCCGCTAGCTCAAAGCTTTTCGGTCACTTTCCAACTTCCTCTGAGCTTCCTACCCGACGAGACAATGCTTTACGACGACGCGACCGTTTGTCGGGTTCTTCGTGCTGCTCGAGATGGCCAAGACTGGCATGATGTTGCGGCCAAAACTGATGTAAAGCTGCGCACGGCTTACCGCTGGATAAATGCTGCCGAAGCCAACGACAACTGGGATTCTTCGCCCAGAAAACCCCGCGGCGGCAAGCGCCACGCCAAGATACAACAAGAACATGTCAGCTACTTGCTCGGTCTCATCGATGACAACTGCTACATCACGCTTAACGAAATGGTCGACGCTCTGGAAGAGCGCTTCGCGTTGAAGGTGTCACGACAAACCGTCAAGACACGTTGACGCCCAGATGTACACGGTCAAGCAGACCCACCGAGACAATAACTACCGCAATCTCGTCGAGAACAAGATTCTACGAAGGGATTATGTCATTGAGCTCATTGCTTTAAAGGCAGAAGGTAAGAAAAATTTCTATGTTGATGAAACTAACTTCAACTTGTGGTGTGCACGTCGCCGCGGTCGGAGCAAGAAAGGAAGGCGTGCTGTAGACAAGAACGTGGCCAGCAAGGGGTCAAGTATCCACGTGATAGCCTGCATTTCAGAGGAGGGGCTTGCTTACTCGGAACAACGCTTTGGGTCCTTCACGTCGGAGGCGTGCAACGACTACATCCGCCGTCTGCTGACTCATATTAGCGCCACAACGCCGCTCGAAAGCGTTGTGCTGGTGTGCGACAACCCCTGTTACACGAACATCGAGGATGTCTTCGACGAAGACACGTTCTCCGCAGCGACGCTACTTCGCCTCGGCCCATACTCCCCATGTTGAACCCGATCGAGAACTGCTTCTCTGCGTTTAAAGCCATGGTCAAGCGCTTCCTTGCTCGACACCGCCAAGCTATTCTACGAGTACCACCGCACCTCACTATCAAGGCGCATCGAGAAAGCTACCTGCAGATGGCTGCAGATATGCTCGTACATGAAGCCATCACAACAGACCTATGCTACAAGTGTGCGCTGCACACGATGACGTTCCACGCGCGCGCGATCCAAATGAAAGATATGCCTATTGGAGAATAATGCCAATATTAAGTTTGGTTTTGCTAACTTCTCTTGCCATGTCACGTTGATCTTAGCTTTTGCAGTTTTGATTTTACCTGTCGCCGTTTTGAACCTGAAAAGGTCTAGATGTTTGACTTGTACAAACGCACGTGTTTTATACTGTGCAAATGATCCCGTGGACTGCACTCGTGGACTTCACTTGGTGTGCAGTCCGGGGTCGATTTCGCTCAAACGCGTGATAAATGGTAAAGCCAGTGGTACTCGTAAATGGTAAAGCCAATGCTCAACTCAAAAGTCTGCAGCTTGCTAGAGACAATTACTTTCATTGTTGCGGTGGTGTTGGTCGTCATTACCCTCTATGCATTTGCGTATCCATAGCACTCCCAGATGAGTGACCTGTCAACCAGAGCATTGGTCTACGGAACCAGGCTCGCCACGTGCTGTCAATGCGGAAGCAACTCAGTGTTGTTGGATCACGAATCCCTTGACATCGACATTCACAACTGTTCAAGATAAAGCAGCAACTAGCCCTGCATGGTTAACCAAATCCACCGCCCATGGATGGCTCGCCCCCATTTCCAGCACCAGGATAAAACAGCACAACCGCCGCGATTTTCGGATGACTCAGCGCCGATTCTGAAGGTCACCAAGCAAACGCGCGCCGTCTTTGTGACAGTCCATCCGTTGAAGACAATTCGGCCCGCTGATTGGCCCGCGCCGCTACGAGAGCCGAAACGATGAGTGACCAAGTACTGTTCACGAGCCGTGACCGCTACAACTGGTTGCCGTCGGCGGGTACTGGCGGTGGTTTCTGACAGGCAACAACGGTGGCAGCGGATGTCGAGCCCCTCGGAAACGCGCGTGGCTTTGCGGCAGCCTCGCGATGGAGATCACTCCTCGGCCTAGCGGTCTTCGACTCCGTCCAGCAGCTCATTATCCATTCGGCCGCACCGATCCCAACTCCCCAACCGCCCGCCACAATGTCCCCGACGACCGCCGCCGCCGCTGCGACCCCCGCTGAGAAGCCCGCAACCGGCCCCAAGCCCATGTCCGAGGCCACCATCGCCATCCTCAAGGCCACGGCGCCCGTCGTCAAGCAGCACGGCACCGCCATCACCTCCACCATGTACGGCATCATGTTCAGCGAGTTCCCCGAGGTGCAGAACCTCTTCAATATGTCGCACCATCGCGTGGCCGGGTCCACGACGGGCAGCGCGCCCGAGGGCGTCTCTCGCCAGGCCACCTCGCTCGCCAACGCTGTCATCGGCTTCGCCGCCAACTGCGACCGCCTCGCCAACCTCGGCGACGCCGTGCCGCGCATGGTGCACAAGCACGTGAGCCTCGACATCCGCGCCAAGCACTACCCGATCGTGGGTGGCTGTCTGCTGCGCGCCATCAAGACCGTGCTGCAGGACGCCGCCACCGACGAGATCATGGAGGCCTGGAAGGAGGGCTACTGGTTCCTGGCCGACCTGCTCATCCAGGCCGAGGACCAGAAGCGCGCCGAGCTCGAGCACCTCAGCGGCGGATGGTCCGGCTTCCGCGAGCTGCGCGTGGCGCGCAAGGAGAAGGAGAGCGCCGAGGTCACGTCCTTCTACCTCGAGAGTAACGAGGCCGGCCGGCCGCTCATGACGTTCGAGCCCGGCCAGTTCCTGTCGCTCAAGTTCGACGATCTGCAGGACGGCCGCTCCATCGTGCGCAACTACAGCGTGTCGAGCGCGCCGGGCCTCGACTACTACCGCATCTCCGTCAAGAAGGAGGCGGGCGACGCCGACAAGGACGTCCCGGCCGGGGTTGTGTCCTCGCACCTGCACGACGACGTGGACGTGGGCAGCGTCCTGCACGTGGGCGTGCCGTGCGGCCACTTCTACCTGGCCAACCAGTCGGCCAAGCCGGTCGTGTTCCTCAGCGGCGGCGTCGGCTTCACACCGCTGCTGAGCATGCTCGAGTCGCTCGTCAAGTCCAACGACCAGAAGCCGCCCGTCGTGTTCGTGCAGTACGCGCGCAGTCCGGAGGTGCGAGCGTTCGGCGAGCATGTAGAGAACATCGCGGCCGAGAACGCCTTCGTGGCTCAGCACGCCATCTACGGTGCCTTCAAGCTGGACGAGCTGGAGCAGTGGCTGCCGTCCAAGGACTGCGAGTTCTACTTCTGCGGGCCGGCGGGTTTCATGACGGCCGTGTACAAGGCGCTGTCCAAGCAGTGGAACGTGCCAGCCGCGCAGCTGCACTACGAGTACTTTGGCCCCACGCAGAACATCGACGCGTAGAGCACTCGATCGATTGGAACCGTTTAGAGCCGTCACATTCCGCCAATAAAGGATACGTTCAATTGTTTTACCACGGTCGTGCTGGCGTCCAGCTTGTCGTCCCAACTCGCAGCAGAACTGCATGCATCACCGGGCTCTTGACGGCTCCAGCGCACGCACACGCGTTGGTGTAGCGCCGTCCTGGTCGTCATCCGGCGCGTAGGCCATGATGAACAACCGCACGTAGTTCTCGTACTCCTCAAGATCGCTCCAACGCAGCCCGCCACCTTCAGACGCCAGTGAGCTCCAAGACTGTGCAGCATCACCACCTCAGAGCCGCGTGATCCAACCAGCAGTGATCCCAACGCCTACCGGCCATCGTGAGTGGTGGCGGCGCCGCTGGTCTTCATCGCAACTGTGAATTTTCGCAAGTGCCCTCTCTCACTTTTACTCCAAAATGGCCATTGCCCAATCTTTTTCTTGCTTGAAGACGCGATGACGTCGTTGCCTTATCCTTGCAAGGCGTCCAGGCGCCATGGCGGGTAGTCCTGGTCCTGGCTGTCTTGTATTTGCGTCTCGCTACCAAGTTTTGTGTCATCCTCTAGCGAGGGGATAGGCTTCGCGACGAACATGAGCCCCAGCGCTGGTGGAATGAAGTTTCTTTTCGGACTAATTTTGTGTGGAATGCATTCAAATCGCAATTTGACACAAAACGATGGCCAAGCGGAACCGTTGGGACTCGGACTCGGACTCGTCGGACGAGCGCGTCTCGCGCCGCAAGCAGAGGTCTTCCTCCAGTCGCAACTCATCTAGGAACTCGTCCGATGCCGTTGCCTTAGTTCGCAACTCTCCCAAGCCGCCAACTCCTCCCAGAGCCGACGCCATCGCTGTAGATGACCCGCCAAGACATAATTTCTACCTCTTGGGCTGCCGTAGCGTCGACTGCTACGCTCGTATCGGCAAGATCGACGAAGGAACGTATGGAGTCGTCTCTAAAGCTAGAGATAAAGAGACGGGCGACGTGGTGGCGCTCAAGCAGGTCAAGATGAGCGCCGACGCCAGCCAGGAAGGCTTCCCCATCACTGCGCTACGAGAGACGAACGTGCTGCTGTCTCTGGACCACCCGAACATCGTACAGGTCCGAGAGATGGTGGTGGGATCCACACCTGACAAGATCTACATGGTCATGGACTACGCAGAGAACGACCTAAAGAATGTCATGCAGAACAAGATGAAGGCTCCGTTCCTGCAGTCGGAAGTCAAATACTTGCTGCAGTCCTTGCTCAGTGCCATGGCCTACATGCACGAGCGCTGGTACATTCATCGAGACTTGAAGACGAGTAACTTGCTGTACGACGCGCGTGGGGTTCTCAAAGTGTGCGACTTTGGACTTGCACGTAAGTATGGCTCACCGCTGCGCACCTACACACAGCTAGTGGTTACGCTGTGGTATCGAGCGCCAGAGCTGCTGCTTGGAGTGAAGAAGTACTCGACAGCCGTAGATATGTGGTCGGTTGGATGCATTTTTGCCGAGATGCTGCTCATGAAGCCACTGTTTACAGGGCGTGGAGAGCTGGAGCAGACGGACCAGATTTTCAAGCTGCTTGGGGCTCCGAACGAGGAGAACTGGCCTGGGGTCGACGACGATGTGCCTGATGCAAATGTGAGTGTACGTGGCAAGTGGCCGAAGCGTTCGAGACTGCGGGACAAGTTCCCTCTGTCAGCAACGTTCTCTGGAAGTGGCTGCTCGCTGTCCCAAGCTGGCTTCGACTTGTTGAGTCGCATGCTTGCTCTCAGTCCACGCAAGCGCATTTCGGCCAAGGAGGCGATGGCACACGAGTATTTCCAAGAGTCCCCTCCACCAAAGCAACAAGAACTGATGCCTACTTTCCCAGCATTGTAGATGAAAACGAGTAGAACATACGCTCAAGCAGCACTTCATTAATTGACTGGACTTGCTTCATCACTTCTGCTGACCGACAGCACTACACCTGGCCACAAGCAGCAGCACCTCCATCGCTGAGAAAGTTGAGGTACTCTTGGTCTTCGAAGCGGCTGGGAAGGAAGGCATCCACGTGACTAGCAAGACCACAATATTCGAGCTTCTCGCCCAGCACGTGAGACGCCAACAAATGACCAGACGCCCCGCTCGACATGAGACCGACCCCGTCATTGCAGACTGCAAGAAGACGCCTCCAATCGTGCTGGGTGCTGGCCCGATGAGTGGCAAATTGTCGAGTGTCTTGCAGTAGTAACCTCCACTCACGTAGAAGGACTCGCGCACTTCCGGTCGAGACAGGTACGACTTCACTTGAGGGAACATTCGAGTGAGCCCGCGAACGCAAATCTCGGGGAACCTACACATACCATTTAGTCAGAAACATTGACCAGAAGACCACGCGATTTTGCCAACCCACCTTCGATCCAAGCAGTCTTCGACTGGGTAGTGAGCCGACACTGGGTCGATATCGTACGTCCACACTGCCATCATTTTATTGCCGTTGTACGGACGCACGTGGACACCGCCGGGATATTCCTCCAGCATACGTGTTGCAGAAGGATCCGTCAGTATTTCTTGGCGATCATCTTCTGAAATCTACGCAACGCCAAACAGTGTAAGTCCATTGCCCCAAACGAATCATCGACACGAATTGATTCCTTACCTCGAGCTTGCCCATCGGGTCCGAGTCAAACGTCAGCGGCATCGTATTTGGCAAAACTTTGTCAGCATCGTCGATAATGGCGCGACAGTGCAGCTCATTGATAATCGGCACGTCGTAGCTCGACATGTCACGCTGCTTGAGCATGTCCATCGTACTCTCAAACAACGGGCCCGTTGCGAACACCACGTTTGGTGTCGCCACTTCCATCGTCTCGCCATTGTGCATCGCCACCTTCACGCCACTTACGTCGCCACCACTCGCAAAAACATCAACAACTTTTCCTCGCAGCACTTCCGCCTCAGGGCAGTACTCGCTGGCCTTAGTCAGCTCATAGTTTGCCACTTTCACAGGGTCTAGGGACCCGCATCGACGCACATGAAGGGCTGCCAGAGCCTTGGAGTCCTTGAGATTAGGGAACGCAGCCGCGATATTGTCGATACCCACCAAGAGATCACTCCCGTCCAGATCGTACTGCATCTCCTCCGATGAAAAGCGATACCCGCTCAGTTTGTCGCTCGGTTCGTGAACACGCAGCTCTCCTCCTCCATGACGTTGCAAGTTCTTAGCAAGTCGCTTAAACTCCTCCACTTTGTTGGCGTCTCTTGTCACGAACAGATACCCATTGCGATTGAGACCTAGTGCGTTGTTGGTCTCTTTGCAGATCGAGTCCATCTCGTCGATCGAGTGCACGACCAGCTCTCGCATCGGCGTCTCGGCGTCACTTGGGAACCAGTTGCGGTAGCTGAAGGATCCGTTGGCGCTCGTCAGTGACACTGGAGGCAAGGCGTCCACCAGTAGCGGTTTGAAGCGTGAATTGCGAGCCATTTGAGCAAGGTGGTAGAACGCAGAGCACCCAGCGACACCGGCGCCCACCACCACCACGTCTGCAGTGCACTTGCGTAGCATCCTGACAGAGCTTGGTGTTCTATCGACTAGACGGCGAATTCCCAACTGACGAGCGCAATGAGGACAAGAAGGGCGTGTGTCATAGTTCTCCCGAGAGATGCGCACGAAACGACGCACAGCTTGATTGGCCGTTGTGGTGGTGCACTTCAACCTGGTGACGGGCTGCACCGATTGCCTTCCAATCCTGCCGGCCATCCTATCAACTGAATGCGGCGGGAGCAGCGTCTGCGACGATCAGCTTTGCGTCGACGATGTGGTCGTCACGGGAGAATGCGGTCGAAGACACTACAGGGGCGACAGAAATGGCAAAAGGTAGTTTCTTCATTCATGAACAATGGCATGGACAGGTGCGAGGCATCCTTCTGAGGTGTTCAACCCGTACGCATACTGCAGAGCGCTCACAGCTTGCTGGCCGCGTCGATGGCGTGGCTCTGGGCGAACGCCAGGCCCTTGCTCACGCTGTCCTGCGGCGAGACCTCGTGCTCGATCTCGCCCACCTTGCCGCCAGGGAGGATGATGACGTGCGAGCGCTGCACGCGCTTGCCGCCGTCGATGGAGCTGCCAAAGTACCCGATCAGCTGGTGCTTGGGGTCCGACAGCAGCGTGTACTTGTACTTTTGCGCCTCCTTCCACGCGAGCAGCTCGGCGGGCGTGTCGCCGCCCAGACCGTACACATCGAAGCCAGCCTTATTGATCTCCTCGAGGTTATCGTTGAATCCACAGGCCTGGGTCGTGCAGCCAGGAGTGTCCGCCTTCGGGTACATGAAAAGATCGCACCACGAGTCTTAAACAAGTCCTGGAACTTGACAGACGCGGAGGCGTCCGTCTGCAGCTCCACCTCGAACGTGGTGACGCTGTCCACGGCAAAGTGGTCGGCCGGTTCCTCCTCCATCGCAGGCTCGTCCTGCTTTTCAGCCTCTGGGGCTGCCTCAGCAGCTGGCGCAGTGCCTGCATTCTTTTAACAAACTCTACGGCGCGACTGACGCTGTCCGCGGGCGAGACTTTGCCCGAGACGTCCCCACGACGCCTCCCTTCAAGATGACGACGTGCGAGCGCTGGATCTTCTTGCCAGGCAGCGAGCTGCCAAAGTACTGGATCAGCTCGTGGTTGGGGTCGCTCAGCAGGTCGAAGGGCAGACTCTGCTTCTCCTTCCAGTTGGTCAGCACCTTGGGGCTGTCCGCACTCAGTCCGTAGACCGAGAAGCCGGCGTCCTTGATGGCCTGGATATTGTCCCGGAGTCCTGCAGCATTTTAGGAGAGTGGTTTTAGTCGACTGGTTGCTAAATCGTAGAGATTTTAACGTTGAAGAACCGACCGCAGGCTTGCTTGGTGCAGCCGGGCGTGTTGGCCTTGGGGTACATGAAGAAGACCACGCCGCCGTCCTTGAACGTGTCCAGTAGCCGGACGTCCTTGCCCTCCTGGCTCTTGAGCGTCAGGTCCTTGGTCACGGTCTGGCCGACTTTCAGGTCGCTGCTGGCCGTGGGGTCGTGGCCTTCTTGGCCGGGCGCTTGGACGCGTCCGAGGCGGCCGCGCGCTTCTGCGGCAGCTCGGCGGCCGTGGGCGAGTCTTTACTGGCGGTGCGGCTGCGCGTGGACACCATGGGGGGCGGGGTCTGGGGTAGAACGTTTGCGCGCGCTGCTGGCTTGGGGAATGCCGGAGATCTTGACGTGGTTCCATGGTCGTCGAACTTAACAAAATTGGGTAACGTTTTGGGTACGCGGAGTTACCTATTCCGCTTCAAGCCTGCAAACACCACCGGCCGCAGACAAGTGAACTCAACAGTCCATGGTGATGAAGGCGCACGGTGAACCGTGCAAAATAATATTAGAAACAATAGTGCTAGATACAAGAAAACTGGACGCCATCCGCGTCGTTCGCAAATCCTTGCTCCGAACATGGGAGATCCATCCACTGGCTTGGACGACCGGTGACAAGCTTGACGTTGGGAATCGCTTCCTCCGTCGTCTACCGGTACATGCACGACGCGGTGACGGGCAGCTGCGGCACGGCGGCCCAGTACGCGCCCTCGTTCTGCTTGGTGTGCACGCGGGCGCGGACCTTCTTGGAGGTGACGCTGAGGTCCACGGGCACGCGCGCGTTGCGGCCGTCCACCTGCGGGGCGTTCATGAAGGCCTGGATGATGGAGTCGATGAGCTGCGAGGTCTGCATGGCTTGCTGGGCTTGGAGATGCCTAGAGCTGCTGCCGCTACCTGTGCGCTGCAATTTCTCTTGTGAGCTCGTACCCAAGGAGAGGTACGTTTAAGCCCCACGAGCAGAACTCGTAAGGTTTTGGAGCTCGTGAGGTTAAACATTTTGAGGGGGACACGGGAGATGAGCACCCAGTTTGCTCGTTATTGCGCCATTGGATTGGTCAAAACATGCCTTTTTCATTGGGTTATAGATTTCATTAGCATAACCAGGGACCGGACCCCAATAACACAGTTATCACCCTCCAGGACTTCTCGGATTTGATTGGACAAGGGTTGGCAAGTGAATGGCACGTTTAGATACGCTAATGATATAATTCCATTCAAAGCAAGCTGCTTTTTCGAATGTCAAGGTTATAATCACGACCGATTGGTAAAATAAAATGCATTCAATTCTTAAGATAAAGAGACAACCAAGAGCTCACAACTCCGCCACCAGCCATGCCCGCTGCAAGCGATGTTCCAGACGTCGGAATCGTGGTTCAGGCCGTCCATTCAGCTGACGTCAGGCCCCAGTAATAAGCCGCAGATCACAGTGCAGTTCAAGGGCATGCACAAGCCATTCCAGCCCAAGGAGATCATCCATGCTAGCCTATTTCAACAAAGCGCCAGGCCACGAAGCTCGCGGGCAACACTGCCAGACTGACATGATTACCCAGGTGCACAGGATCCTACAGCCGACGGCGACTTGGCGCCGCCACCGTCGGCGGCGTCGTACCCGTGAGCATGGAGATCAACGTCGTCTTGCCGGCTTCGTTGTGGCCGAGCAAGCACGTGATCTGACTCGAGTACATGCTCAAGTGCAGCCCCTTTATCGCCTCCTTTTCGTCACCGGGAACCTGGAACACCTTCCAAAGACCCTGCACGGACGGCGCCTCGCCCGACCGCTCCTGGTCTAGCAGATCAGCGCTAACATGCTCGATGTTGGAGCCCACGTCCACTTCGATGGCAGATCTGTTCTCCTCGGCGTTGGTCGCCACCGTCACAAACTTGCGAGACCTCCTCCAGTACGACGGACGCAGCGGGAAATACCATTATCGGGCGTGCCGTACTCCTTCGGGGTGGCCTTCTCGAAGTACAGTCCGAGCACCGTGTACACAATGGTGTCGAGCGCGAAGTATCATAGGGCCGTGGAGAAGCGGAAGTTGTTGATCCGATTCGACGCCGTCGCGAACGAGATGCCCACGTGCGACGTCTCGGAAGACGAGAGCGAGTCGACTCCGAAGACGAGGCCGACCGGGGCCAGGATGCACGCCGCGTTCTTGGACGACTCGGACGATGAGTCGCTGTACGCGCCGGTCACGCCGTACATGATGAAGAAGGTGATGAAGCCGACGTAGACGCCCGTGCGCGACTTGGAGAACATGGTGCTAATTATGAACGCGAAGGCCAGGACGCTGAGGCTGAAGAGGAGGAAGAAGAGGAACAGCAGCACGATGTTCGTGTTGGGGAAGAGCTTGGTCACGGCGGCCAGCGTCTGCAGCACGCAGCTCACGAACAGGATCACGACGTACGTGATGAACCACGAGACGACGATGCTGGACTCCCTGATGCCCAGGATCTTCATGAGATCGCGCGACTTCGTCACTCTCTTCCCGACATGAGGCCGATGAGGATCTTGGACAGCGGGTGGCGGTCGTGAGGATGACGAAGACAAGAATGGCGGCGATCACAACATGCTGATCGCGCGGCAACTACTTCCGCCAGACGGTGGAGCCCTTGGACAAGGTGCTGCACGACTCCAAGCTGTCCGAGAGATCCAGGTACACGGTGTGGTGCTGGCCGGTTGACACACGACGACGAGCTGTCAGGAAAATGGCACATGCTGCTAGCTGTGACGTCTTGTCGGAGTTTGTAAGCAACGCAGTGCCTTCCAATGTACAACCTTTACGAGATAGTGCTGGGGACACGTCGACACAGTCGACGCGGTAATCGCATTGGGGACAACAGCGATGCGATTGCATCTCGGGCTTCTGCTTGAACTGGAATCGTATCCGTTGGTGGGCGTATATGGACTGGTGCGCATTCGTCTTCGTCGTCACTCGAGTCGCTGTCATCGCATGCCTCTGCGAATAGCTGGTACATTATGTGATTGAGTTCACTAGTCTTCCCCATGTTGCAGTAAATGAATACCAGCTTATTCACCCGCTCTGGAGAAAGCCGATTGCGAGTCTTCGTGTGGATAAATCCATGGATGCTCCAGTTTCGCTCGCTGGAAGCAGAAGATGTTGGAATAGCGAGGATGCGTGTTGCAAAAGGTTTTATGGAAGCAAAGCGTTTTGGCACCAGTATCCACCAATTCAACGGGGTGAATCGAGCATTTTCCTTCTTAGTACTTTCGCTCCAGGTGGCCTTTTCAGTGGCATACTTCTGCAGCTCCTTGTGGAAACCATCTTTGTCATCTGATGTTATGATTTCCATGGAGACAGCAAGTTCAGCGGCCTTCTCGACCATCTTTGTAGAATCTTCATCGAGGACATCTAATATCAAGTTTTGATCCAGGAAAGCAGCGACTTCAGCAGTTCGTGTACACATTTTAGTGCGACGGCGGCGTAAGATGTCGATCACATTGCTCTGCACCACACTAGTACATCCTTCTAACGGCTTTGCATACACATCAAGGGCTTGTAGAGTGTCAAACTTGTTGAAGATAGTGGAGAAGCTGCTCTCGTCACGTTCAAAGGAAGCAAGCGAAGCATCGACCGGCTGAAGTAGCTTGAGGGCTGCTTCAGATTTTTCCCAGAAGGTATCATCCTTAAAAATTCGATCTGCTTCATCAAGTTCTGCACCTTCATACCTTTTTCGCAAATCTTTTCTGGAGAAAAGAGCAGCAATAATGTCTTTATTATGAACGACATTTCCGATGCATTTCTCGTGCGTATACCAGCGGGTGGGAACTGGAAGTGAAAGTCGACGCCGCTTATCACCACTTTTCCTCAATTGAGATTGTCTTTCACGAAAGAGAGACCACAATCCTGCACGGTCTCTGAAAAACCGCGCCAGAGTTTTTGCGTTGGTGATCACGTCGTTAAATTAATCCAGCTGCAGAATATATTTCATCACTAAGTTCATTCCATGTGCAGCGCACCCAGCGCAAGCAATATCCGGGCGTTTCTTCATGACAAGTTTCAATGCTTTCATCATTGTTGGGGCATTGTCCGTGTCAACGGAAGATATTATCTTACGGCCAACCATCTGCTCAACCTCTGCAATCGTCGTCAAAATCGTGTCGGCAATATATTCACCAGTATGCATTTTTGCTGCCGTGTTAATAGACTTCCAGAACACCGACGGAAACCGAGGATTCACAAGTACAAAATTAACTATACTGTCACCGTTGTTGTTGGTCCATCCGTCAGTCACAATCGCCAAATCTGATGCATCTTTTAACGCAGACACAACACGGGCCTTTTCAGAGTCGAATACGTGATCCAACGAGCAACCAGACAGCTGACGATGCGATGGTAACTCGTAGTCAAACATCGCACGAAAAATGGGATCCTCGACAACTCGAGAAGGAATTCCTGTAGCATAGAATCCCATGGCGACTCGCAAAAGTTCTCATACATTTTTCTTAGATGACCGCCTTTGCGAAGGTGCTCCTCCTGCAGAACGTGGTGTTCTTCGTCTGCTGGAGGCGGTAGGTGTAGTGGACGGACTTGCAAACAATTCCCTGGTTATCAAGTCAGCCTTTCGTTTCTTGTTCTTTTGAGGGGAGTAACCATGCTTTCTGCCTTAGCATGTCGAAGGTTCGCTTCATACTGCTTCCAGCTTGACAAGGTCTCCTCATCAATCGATTTGCAGGCCAAAACGTGTCGGAGCATGTTCCCTGATGGCATTGCGTTCTTCACGCCAGTTTTACACGCAACGCACCGAGCGTCGGGGCGATCCTTGCTTCCTTTAACCCTTGGGGCAGTCTCCTCGAACAGCTTCCAAATCTTGTGCCGTGGTTTCGGCATTGCAGCGGGTGAGATTAACTAAGGGGCGACAACAGCACTAGTGGTGGAATTGTAAAGTGGTGGATCGCTAGATTCCCGAGGTGCTGAGGGTGCGTGGTTGAAGCTAAGATTATATTTCGATTGATTAGAAAGCCACCGCGTTATTTTTCAAATGGCATCCTTCCATAAACTCAATATAACCTTGTCATTCAGGTATCTAATCTCACTATATCGCATATCTCAGCTTGCTTTGCCAACCCTAGATTGGACAAGTTCAAGCCAGTGACAGAAGTTCGACAGATATCGAGAAGCATGGCGGAGGAGGCGTTGATGTCAGTGGAGCTGAAAGAGTCTGTACAGCGAACGTATGAAAGGTCTAAGGCTATTCAGCCTTTGAGCACGCGCCGCTATACGGCAAACGTCAGGAGGAGTTCCAGAGCTGGTGTGTCTCTAAAGGCAACGCGTTTAGTGATTTGACGCGCTTCACAGTGACCGGTGAGAAGTTGCATCTTTTCCTCGAAGGGTGCGTCATTAGGAGAGCCAAGCGGTGCAAGAGCAGTCAGCCCGACGACGGGAGGCACCATACTGTTGGCCGAGCAACTGTTCACAGCTATGTTGCGGCTATGGTGGACCTCTGAAAGCAGCAGTCACAAGCGAGGATTAACAGCCACCCATCACCTCGCGATGCCGCAGTTACTGCCCTGCTGAAAATTACGGAGTATGAAGAGGACGCGCGAAAGCGAAAGAATTACGAAGATCGTGGCGCTGATACGTTGTTGGACTGGTATACAAGTACGGAGCAGCTAAAGCAGATTGCAGCATACTTTCGGTCCCCATGTAAAGCACCTGACGTCGGACTGCGAAATCTACTTGCCTTTCTACTAAATCATTACGCTCTCATGAGAGGAGAATCCGCCCGGAGTCTGGAGTTAGCAGACCTGCACTCACTCCCATTGGAAAACGAAGGCTATAGTCCGTGCAGAGCTGTGGTGGCTGTAATGCGGCAGGAGAAAACAAACCAAGTCGGTAGGATCAAGGTAGGAGCATTCATGCGGCATAAGCAGGTGGAAATTTGCCCACATGGCCTTCTCGGGCTGTATTTGTTCTGGCGCTGGCACGTTGAAGGCGAACCATTTCCAGACTTTGTATCGTCTGAACGCTGGTACTCAGTGAAACTTCTCAAAACGGGCAAAAATCCGACGAAGGAGATGTCATACAAAGTGCACAGAGAAGCGGTAACAGCAGCACTCAGTCACGCTGGTATTCACAGCAAAGCTAAAGCATACGTTGGTCGTGTGTCAGGTGCGCGGATGGCGGACTTGGGAGGGGCGAGCGAGTCGCAGATACGGCGCCTGGGCCGCTGGAACAATCAAGCAATGGAGAAGTGTTATCTAACGTCGCTTCCGCGAGAGGCCATGCGGACGCTTGCAGGTTTTGAGCCGTCACGGGAAGTTTTTTCCTGGCACGCGCATCTATCGAACCACCAATGTCACTCCAAGCCCAGATCTTCCCGCAGGTCGAGATGTGGCAACAAGCCATCGCATTCGGCGTTGCTGAACAATCAATAGCCCCAGGTGGCTTTTCGATCTGTTGCAGTACTTACGTAAAGTCATTCTACAGAATGCCGTTGTTTTAAGAGACTTGGTGCCATCTCACTTAATCTGGAAGCACGGCGTATTCAGCTCTCCCGAATTCACGAAGTACCAGATCAGTGCGAAACAGTCCATTAGCGCGATTGATGATCCAGCTGAGCAGCCTCTAGAAAAGCCATGTCAGCTTTGAAGGCAAAAATTGATGGCCTGCACCAGGACCTGAAAATGTCGGTGGATCATATCAACTCGTCGCTGCAGACTGTAAAAGTCGACATCGCTGGAATAATACATGCGCTGGACCCTCTTAAGTCAGGCACGGCGACTCTACAGGTGAGGCTGGTTGATACTTCTGCAAATGCTGATCTCCAGACAAACAACAACGACGCTCGCACACACTGTCATGAGCTCGAGACAACGGCAATTTCAGCGGAGGGACCTCGATATAAAATGCGGAGGGGATTCAGACGGTTGTGGAGCTGTGGGACGAATGGACGGTAGGATTTCACGGGGAGCTGGCTGTAAGGGAATTGGAGGAACAATTCGGCTCAAGAGGGTGTTCCCCAGAAGAGAGACGATTTTTCAATCGTCGCCGTGTTATTCTGGACTTGATACGAGAAGTTGCACTCATCGTCCAAAGCCCCACCAGTCTTACTGAAGATCAAGCCTCGTCAATCGCAGTGAGAGCTGTTGAATCTTGCAGACTTAACCACAAGAAATCCCTCAACTGAATCTCCAAGAACCCCAGCGTTGTTGCAGCGGAAGTCAAGAGCAGCGTCGAAAGAAAACTCGCGTCGAATGTTTACCCAGTCGTCTCAGCGACTCCGTCCATGATATAGAGGAGGTCGTACGCTAGATGCCTTCATCTCAGTCTGCTCACCGTCGTGGATGCGCGCATTTCACATCGTGATATCCAGAACACCTTGAAGCAATGTCTACGATGCAGTGAATACGCGCGATTTAGATATAACTAGTCAGTTAAAATTGCTGTTCAAATTGATCTCACATCTATCACCTCTCACTCACCGAAAATCATCGTGGAACTTGTCGGCGCGCTACACCTACCTTCCTACACATGCACGCGTTTTTACTAGCAGCACTTCGCTTCTTGTCGTGACAACTGGCGGTGCCGCACTGACACATGAACCACAATTTTTTCCCGTAGTCAATGGTAACTTGTTCATCAGCTTATATGAATTTTCCTGCCACGACTGCCACCTTCACGACCCGACGGAATCTCATTTCTACGAACCAACAATTAGCTTCGCATGAACGATTCATGAAGCGGCCAATGCTGCCGGCTGACACAGGCTCCACATATGCGGTGAGTCCGTCAGGAGTTTTTGTATCAAGCTCAAGTGTGTATCCACTTGTCGCTTGTGGTCGGCCAGGTTCTCCAACAATCAAGCGCCCGCAATACTCGACAACAATATTATTTGACGAGGTGCGTCTTCACAGGTCTGACAAAGTAAACTCGCTTTGAATCGCGCACGGGTGTACGACGGTTCTGGTACTGACGGTTCTTTGAAAATGTATGCCTCACAGGATCCCAACACGCTTTGATCTGCTTCCGCTTGACTCTCTTTTCGGCGTATGTCGGAACATTTTTAGAAGCCTCAGCAGACTTCTGCGAGAGGAAACCTTGTTCAACTTGGCTAGTACCATCAATATTATCCGCCACACTAAACAAAGAAGGCTCTAGTTCCAAGTCGCTTGGAGAAGACACGCCACGGTCAACGCGAGCACTATCTGTAGATCTGGTGGTAGCATGGGAATTTTATATTGTCCGAAGTCATTTCGTTCTTCTTTATCTCTCGATACTGCTACCGGTACGCTGTTTGGCTGTTTAAAAGAGCTGGCACGTTGTTGAGCACTTGCTGACTCCTGAAGCCGGACCGCCTGGAAAGCCTGCTCAACGACGGACTTCAGTGACTCGTTCAGCATCTGAGCCGTTGTCGGTGTTTCAAAAGTCCCATCTGTAAGTGAAAAGCTTTCAGCTTTCTCCACAGCGTCGGTGAAAGCGCAGCGCCTTCATCGTCCACGCGTCGGCGGACCGGAAGCCACGTCGGTAGCATCTCGCCCGTGTCGACGCGAAGAGGGAAGTCTTCGTCGCTTTGACGCACACTCAGAATCCGAGCAACACGATGACCTCTTGAATCGCTACAGACAAACGCGGTAGAAAAGTACTCGATCACAAAGCCTACACGAAGGTCTTCATGCGGCAGCTCGGCCCGCGACAGCCCCACCATCAGCGCGCGGATTCTTGAGTGAGTCTCACTGCCAGTTTGCGGGTCGACCACTTGTTTTACAGCCAATCGCATTAGCAAGTGGGAGGACAACGCAACGGATTGGCGGATTTTCAGAAATCTGTTATCGGCGACGGGACCTCTTGGCCTTTCAACAACACGAGGACCGGGACCGAGTCCCTTACAAACTTTGGTATGATAACCCCTCAATGACCTTGAGGGGGCAAAGATAAATTCCCACCCACCCCTTCCAGCAGCAGCCACTTCCGCGAAGAAAGGCGAGCGTCGTCGCCGCCGTCGTCCTCCTGCTGCTCACTAAGTTGTCGCTGACCGAAACCTGGTGTCCGAAAGATGGTGCTGACCCGAGCTCAAGCCGCTGCCCAAAAGGCTGCTCAAGCGCAGAGCACCGACGCGACTGCGATCGTTGAGCATCCGGCTAACGACACCATCGTTGAGCTTGCTCTGACACGCACGGACGAGCAGCTGGCCAGTTTGGCCCAGCACTTCATCGTGCAGACCAACACTCTGGCTGCGGAACAAGCCATGCTGCAGTATCGGCAGCATGGAGAAAGTCAGGCTCAAAGTGCGGCTCTAAGGGTTATCCACACATCAACGGAGACCAGCGTGCAGCAGTTAACGGAGCAGCAGTGTGTAATCGCAGAGCGGCTTGGCGAAGCATTGACCGCTGCGCACACGGAGCTGCAGGAGAAATTCCAGCGGATGCAACATTTGGAGGAGAGAGCTTCACAGGTAGAAAAATTCGTCAACGAAAAGCTTCGCCAAGCGTTGCAGATGGTTCAACAGGAGTCACAACAATCGCAAACTGCAATTACGTCGCAGAGAGATGCTGTAAGACTTCGATGTGAGAATGTCGAAGCTATGCTTTCAAACACACAGGATGCAATTGCGTCTCGCATCCAGCAAGTGGTGGAAGAAAAGTTCGCAGCTACGCAAAACGAGGTGCCGCTTGGTCAGGACTCATCCGTGGAGGAGATGTCGACACAAGCCGTTGCAGAAATGAAGACCGTTTTAAGTGCTCAATTTTCTCAAGTACGCGTTGAAATGCTGCAGACCGAGAACCAACTTGAGGCTCGCATGCAACGTGCGCTTCAGAATGCACAGGCAGAACTCCATCTCCAAGTCCAGCGCCAAGCCG
The DNA here is from genome assembly GCA_011947345.1 of Phytophthora quininea. Taxonomy (NCBI): domain Eukaryota; phylum Oomycota; class Peronosporomycetes; order Peronosporales; family Peronosporaceae; genus Phytophthora; species Phytophthora quininea. The sequence continues at coordinate 119,566 of JAAVTG010000220.1, read as the reverse complement.
ATGCTACGCTGAGTTTGCAAGAATAACTGCGCAAGCAACAAAGCAGGCCGCATGTGATTGGTGAAGAATTGATTAAAGCTGTGGCCGAGGAAATATTGAGAAGACAAAAAATGAGGTTTTGAAGATTGAGCAAAGAGGAGAAGCTCAGCAGGAAGCCCAACGTGAAGCTCAACAGGAAGCTGACAACAATCTCATCGGGAAATAAATGCCACCATCGAGCGAAGTATTCAATCGGCAACGGTCACGATTGGGGATGCTATTCGAGGTGGAATACGAGGCCTCGAATCCAGAACTCGACCTTGTGAAAGCGGGATTCAGGCTTTCAATGCAGACGTCGCTGGTGAGCAGAGCGATGAAGACCGACAAGTCGAGATACGCATGCAGGAGGCATGGAGACGAACGTATGGTGGTGGTATTGCGAGGGTGTAGTGAAGAGCGAGGCAAGAAGTGGATTGCGCACAAGGAAGTAGGTTTCGAAGTGAACTTTATTGATGATTGCCAACCTTCTGCTGCTTCTCCAGGGTGCTGCCTTACGGCAGCACCTTCGACCTCGCGCCACCACTCGTTCATTCGTTGATGCAGCCACCGTATTACGGGGCGCGGTGTTGACGATGGTTACAGATTACGCTCTCAACTACCTACTAGCGCATGCAGTGCTAATCAGCGAGATCCCGGCTTCCAACAGGTGGAACACGCAAGATTTCGTCTATTCATTCGAAAAATGAGAGCGCGACAAGAAACCAACCAGCACCCCGTGTGCACAGCTGTATGTGTCGTGAACACTACGTTGCTTCGGGGTATTCGGCGGTGCCAGGAGGTAATGACTGCGCGACCAGGGTGATCGTGGTGGTCCAACCGTCCGCCGGTCAGGAGCGGGAAACATCGACTGTGTGCCATTGTAACCGTTGTGTTGCAGGTATGTCGGCAACACCTCCAAGGTCACACTGGAATGCCGAGGCGGTCGTGGGGATATCTCTAAACCCAACCCAGTCCAATCACACGCCGGTACACGCGTCGGATTTACGTCAAGCGGTGACTCGTGTGCAGCAACAAGTGATGGACAGAGTGGAGCAGGCAGCGCGGCGCTACAGCTCGACGAAATGAAGAGACGTCACCGCAAGTTGCGACTCGCAACAGCGCAAGGTATTGCACTAATATACAATTGAGTTTTTCTTTCACCGTGAATGCTGCCGCTCTTCGTCTACACAGTATTTCTAGCGATGTACATGCACCTAAACGTCGAAGGCGGTGAGGCTGCTGATGACGCGGCCAGCACTGCCAGCAAGTCTGACACCGTGTTATTGGCGGCGGCAACGGCGGCGATACAGGTGTTGACGAGCGCGATGGCGCTCGCGATGCAGACGACCGTGGTGACGTCAACGCGATGGTGGCGACAATGGATTGTGGCCGCGACATCAGCAAATTGGCGCGGAACAGCGGACTGGTATGTTGATGACGATGGTTCTCGAGTTGACGATTGTGGTGCTGGTAATGACGCGGCCTCCACACTGGCAAGTCCGACGTCACCACGAGGTTGTGGGCGGTCACGGGTGTCATCGAATAGTTGCCGGCGTCGAAGACGGTGGCGGCGGCGCTGGTGATAAAAACCGCGGTGCTGGTGGCAACGCTGTCGTGACAGCGACCCCGACGTTATCCCGGAATGGTGAACGGCCAAGGTGGTGTTGATGACGGATTGTTGACGGCGCTCGCAGTGTAGACTGTCGTGACGGCACTGACACCACCACGCAAGCGAAATTGACCTTAGCATGGGGCAGTGCGGCTCGGCGGCGTCTTCGGCGAATCTTGGACGCTGGAGATGGTTGCGACGGTGCTCGCAATGTATACCGTGGAGCTGGTACCGATGCGACACCTCGCCAGCGAGATCGATGTTAGCAAGGGTAGTGGGCGGATATAGTGGCCGCGACGACAGGTAGTTGATGACGACAATGCCAATAGCGAGACCTAACAGCAAAACTCGAGCTGGAACTGTGGCGATGAATGAAGGTGAAGTGATCGTGGTGAGCAACACAAGTCCAGGAAAAACAACAGCAAATACTTGCTCGCCACGCAGAAGATAGACACAATTTCATTCAAGAATTCATAGGGTAAGCTGCTGCTGTCCATGACGATGTCTAGGGCATCGGTGTCTCTGACTTTTCTTCCTCGTCGTCAAACAACTCGCAGGAAAAGCTGGTGCTTGCCACAACGTTGGCTAGAATTTTGGCGTTAAGGTCTTCCATGTACATTTCCGGCTCAATGTTCATCGAAATCACCGGTGGCGTGTACAAGTGCTGCTTTCCGCGTGGTATTTCTTGGCACTGAGGCAGGTTGACAAAGTCGCGGTTCCGGTTTAAAAAGACGCACATGTCGATGCTGTCGCCAGCTAAACTGGTGCGTTGAGATGTCACCATGCTGCCACTTACGCTGAAGTCCCGTTCAATTTGGCAGGAAGAAGTTGGAATCGCAAATAGCACTCGAATGGCATTCGATATTATCCGATATTCTCCTGCATGCTCCAGTCGACGGGAGAACTGCAGCATTGTTTCCGAGGGTTTCAAGGTTTTGAGGCGGTTGACGTCGACTGGGTCCAGGAGCCACCGGTCAAGCTCATCTTCTGCTCGCCTATCCATACGAGCCGTAGTAGTTGGTCGCGATGTCTGGGGGATAAACCGAGCTTCCATTCGGCTGTACTGCGCGGTTGACTGCGTGGCATGGCCCTCAACGGTGTCCAGCGGGGAATCAGCGACCTGTTTTAGCAGCTCAACCAAATTATTACGGATTTTGGCAGTCACCAGCTCCAGCCTCTCCGTGATCGGCTTTGATTCCGTTCCGTGTTGGTGGCAGCACATCACAGCTGCGCGATTGATAGACTCCTGACAACTTCGTTTATAAATCGGATGAAGCATCACCATCATCTCGAACACCATGTCGCACTTCTCAAACTTTTAATGTCGAAGCAGCGGCGGAAAAAGTGCATGTCAAGGGCCTCTCGTATCAATTCGCGTGTTCTTGACGCCAACGGAGTGAGCTCTGCAGCTTGAATTCAAAGCGGTTTTGCGTCTGTACTCAGATAGTGCTGGATGGGATTGTTGATGTTTAAATCGTCAATGTGATTCCAGTAGAGCATCATGAGAACTTCTACCTATTCTAGGCGCTCAGCTTGACACTTCAGCTTGATACTTGCTATCGGTGTAAGCAAGGACAGCACTTGGATCAAGTCGGTTTTCCTGTTAGCGAGCGGAAATTCGGGCGGGGGCTTGTTGTCGCGAAGAGCTTGATGAACGCGCCTATCATACCACTCCTCGATAACAGACCACTTTTCCAGCACCCGCTTCATCGCATTCGTTACACTCAAAAAGCGTGACGTCGAGTATCCAACCAGTCTTGTCGATGTCCTTGGGATTTTGGATTTGCAGAGTTCAGCAAACAAATTTCCTGCTGTCGATACCAGCTTGACTTGCGTTATCACCATGGTCATTCTCGATATCAAATCCATCATTTCAGGGTTCAAGGCTTTGCTCTTCTTTCCACCGATACCACAGCGCATTTTGGTTGCTGCATGACCCATGTGCGCGAAGCACCACCCCCATTTTAACGCTAACGAGGTACGAAGCATGCTTTTCACGTCTCCACCGGAATCACTCGTAGCGCCGTAGAAATCAGTTGTTTTCAGACCAAAGTTCTTCGCATTCCAGTCAGCCATGCCCGAAATGATCTCTGGATACTACCGTCGCGTTCTTCGTACGCTGGGTGAAATTTTTCGTACCAAGGAACACCGACGTGAACTGCCATTCGTTGTCAATCAGGTACACTCGCAAGCCCAGGAACTTATCGCTGGTGGTTTTGGACGTCCAGAAATCTGCTACTAGTATGACGTTCGGGTACCGTTCGCGATTATCATTAAAATAATCCTTGATCTCGTCTTTTATGGAGCGATGCAACTCGATGATCGACTCCTTCACACGTTTCTCGTTAACAACCGTCTGCATCTCTGGTTTCACAACGAGGTCCTCATCCAGTTTTGACTCCCGATATTCGCCCATGCGCAATGGCAAGTTGTTGTTAATGATCCTCAGAGACTCCAATAGCAAGTTGAGCCGGGCTGGATTGCTGGTGAACATTGGCGAAGTACGCAGCAGCTCCACCTCCTCGCCACGCTTTCTCTTCGCGGCCATCTCCACCGCGGTCTTTGGAGAGCCAATATGATGGTCCAGTGCCAAATGCTCCGTCGCCCGAGAGGTTCTGCCGAATGATAACTTGTGCAGGTTTCTTCCCGATGTTCGGCAGACTTCGTCCGCCAAACAAGCCCACCCGATCACGCTCTGGCCACTCTCGTCCAATTATTCGACGCGTACCCTCCACTTGGACATATACGACGACTTGGAATCTGTGCGGGCGGGGGGCTTCAGCAGGTTTTGGTATCGCTGACGGCCGCCCGCGATGACGTTCCGCTGGGCTGCCCTGGACGTCGGCGACGTCATGGCTCGATGGCGGCGCTATGGTGATGGGGCTGTAGTCTCTGGCGCCGTTTGTATTGGCCTGAGGAAAGCAATCTCCAGCTCCTGGTACCGTGCTACGAAGTCGTCGAACGCGTGGGGAGCCCGTCCTTCGCCCTCCTACAGATCCCCGTGAGTGCGTCGGGACCAAGAGGCTTATTGAGAGCTTCCTTCGGCGTGATCTTCTTGCTCGAAGCTCCACCCGTCGCTCTTTGACGCCCCTGTAACATATTTGATATCTTCGGTGGCTACAATCCGAATATCAACCAATGAGGAGCTCGGAGAACGAGCAGGAGGCCAGCCCAACGGGCTTCACGAACGAGCAATTTCGGGTGGCGCACACGTTTGCTCGTGATTTCCGCACTCAGCTGAACGAGCACGAAAAGCGCCGAATTTCTGCTCGCGCACTTAAGGACGAGCACGGAAACCGCCAAAATTTTGCTCCCTAGCCCTGCTCGTCCAAAGCTTGGGTACGTCATCATACAGTCACATCTCGTTAAATGGACCCCTTCAATTGACAAAATCGTCTCTAGTTGACTGAGACCTCGCTGTCCAAAAGGAACAGTATAGGTTTTACTATGCTGCGCCTCTGCTTGCGCCGACTCCCCTTTATCCGCTATCTGACAGCAAGGTTTGGCAGTTTCCCTCTTTAAATGGACGACTGTACGCCAATCAAATAGCGTGGTTTGCACTCACCCCACCCCACCCCGAATTGGGTCATATCGCACGACTTCCAACCCAGAAGATGGCTCCTGCTAGTGTTGATCCCACACTAACTCAAGAAGAGAAGCTCCAAGTCAATTTAAAGTACAGGCAACATCCTACCATGCAGCACGCCGATGTTATCGAATGGGTGCGTGCCACAAATTCAAGAAGACCGTCAGCATTAGCACGGTTAGTCGTATCCGCAAGAAAGACCCCAGCTATTTTTGTGAGGCCAACATGAGTGCTTCTCGCCGCCGTCGAGTGAAGTTTCCAGAAATCGAGCGGCAAATGGTGGAGTTCTTCCACCGCAATGAAGAGAAAACAATTATCTCTGACGACGTACTACTGCTAAAGCCTAAAGTCTCAAAACTAGTCTAAGCATTAGTGACGACTGGCTTTGCCTGAGCAACGGGTGGTTAGCTAGGCTCAAGACTCGAAATGGCATCAACTATAAACGTCTTCACGGCGAAGCGGCTGACATGGATGTGGTGGCAGTAAGTTCTACCCGATATATGCTCCAGGAATGCTCACGTCGATACAAGTCGGAAGATATATACAACTTTGACGAGAGTGCGCTGTTTTATCGCCTAGCGCTGAATCAGGCGCTTGCCACCAAGAGTTAGACGGAGAAGAAGCGCCAAAAAGCCCGCACAACAATCGCTCTCTGTTGCAACGCCACTGGCAGCGATAAATTACCGCCCGTCATGATTGGAAATGCGGCAAACCCACGCTGCTTTCGTGGTGGGGCCGCAAGAGCTTTGAAGGACAAGCCTGTGTCATATCACCACAGTCAAAAAGCATGGATGACTGCATTGATTTTTCAACATTGGCTAAGGGATTTTAATCTCAAGATGGCGGTCGAGGATCGCAAAGTGCTATTGCCAATTGATAATGCGTCTAGCCACAAAGTTCGTGAACAGCTTTCACACGCGGAAATTAAGTTCTCGCCTCCCTACATGACGTCGCACATCCAATCGCTGGACGCCGGTATTATCCGCTCATTCAAGGCTCGATATCGACGCCGTTTTGTTCGCTGGTGTTTGGATGCACTAGAGGCCGAAGTGACCCGAAAATTGAATATTTTGGAGGCTATACAATTTAGTATTGACAGCTGGTGCAGCGGGGCTGCGTAGCACAGAGGAAGACGTAGGACTTCCCGAGTCTGTCTCTTTGGGCGTCCCGCCTTCGGTTCTATACAAGAACAAAGTACGTAACTAGGACTCACAGAGTCAGTGTCCCTTAAAATAAGGACAAACTAATTAACTGCAAAAATAGAACTGAATTGAATTGTTTTATCTGACCCTGGTGTAAATGTATAGACTAAATTATGTGGCATAGTTAATCTATGAGATATGTAAATGAGTGGTGGAGAGCCAGATGGCTACAAAGTCGAAAATCTACGCACGGTTGAGAGTTTCGCGTAACCTCGAAAGTCAACGCACGGTTATGACTTTCGTGTAACCCCGTTACAGTTGGGGTGATGTTCGAGCGGGATGCATTCAAAATTGATAGGCAAAAGCAAGAATATTCGATGGAGCAATTATGACAAACATTTGAAACGCTGCAGATTATTCTGGGGCCGTCGACAAAGTTGTGCTTGATGATTTAGCTTGAATGATGTCCAGCATGAACATAAACCAAATTGTGGAGGAGTCTATTGAAGTGGATGCGAGTGAGGATACCCACGAGCCTCCTGTGGATGATACAGAGACACTGAGCACTTCTGACAGCGAGGAAGACACAGAAGAACCTCCCATATCAGCTTTAGTTGCGTTGAAGCATTGCTTGGAGTTGTCTGCTTTTCTTTTTCAGTGTGCTGGCGATATAAGCCGAGAGCAACAAATGATCTTGAGCATACAGGGGGTATCGTCAATATGCAAGGGTTCAACGATGCAAGTGCTGAAGGTGTATACTATACAAAAATGTAAATCAAATCTGACCGATGCTCCAACGTACTATATTAACGCTAACATTGACACGTATTAAGTACGATTCTAGTTAAACCGATCAACGATCGCCGACCGGTCGACGTACAGCCCAGCGTGCTTCCAGTAGCTCTAGGTGTCCTCTGCAGGCATCTCGTCCAGGCGTCGCACATACATCCACTTCAACGCCTCTGCCTGCGCCCAGGCGCTTAGCTTCCTATGATTCCAGCCCGGGTACTTGGCATGCTGGCGGCACACTTGCAGCTGCTGTTTCTTCGTCATGCGGACGCGCTTGAGTCGTGTTGATGTTGGCAGCTTTAGCGCGTAGAGAAGGAGACTAGGTACTTGACGGTAGAAAGCGATGTGTTAGTTAGTGAGTCATTAAAGTAGAACCTAAGCTAGAAAAGCGTATGCTACTGCCAAACAGGCAGTGAAAGTTGCCCGTTACCAGTCATTTCTGAAGGGCAAGTTGCCCTTCCGTGGGGTCCTACTATACTGCATGATATGCAGTTAAAGAGTCAGGTAAGGGGATGAGCCCTTACTTCAACAGCCTCCCTGGCTTGTCGCTTACCGGACGTCATCAGGGCTGATTGTGACAACTGTTACGTTGACAAGTTGCCTTTTTGTATCGCACAAGAAATCAAGCACTGTGCATCTAGGCTAGTCTTTGTAGCATCAGTACTAGTCGTGCCTTCGGCAGACCTCGTGCCGATGCCTGCATGCAAGCGTTCATTTCCACTTTCGAGATCTAGGGCGAAGACAGTTACTTTCAATATACTGTTCTTTTGCCTTTAGTAGCTTGTGTTTGTGTTGTGGTTGATTCGGGGTTGTTTTAGCTCCTTACGATCATGGCGCGCTCCAAGCAGGTAGACCGGATGTCAAGTGGCAAGAGTCCAAGGCCCCAGCAGCAGGTGAAGGTCACCGCAAGGACGCAACTCCCCAAGACGCAGGTTCAGGTTCAGGCGGAGACGTGGCCCGTGGCCTACCTAAGGGATCGCAAGGATACGCCTACAGGTGTCCAGTACGAGGTCGTGTGGAGGAAGCCTGAAGACTACGTGGGGTCTGATAGCTGGGAGCCAACCTGGGAGCCGAAGGCGTCGCTCAAGGAGGACCAGCTGGGCTACGCGATGCAAAAGGTGGATGCGTGGGTAGTCGCTGGGCGGCCGAAGGACTTTCTACACTGGGCGCGAAAGGCTGTTCCCACGCTGGTGGGCGCCAATGCCAGTGGAACGTGCTTGTTCACGGCGTTGCAGCAGGCCGTGCAGCTACTGGGTGAGCCGTCAGCAGTGCCGGACGCCGAAGTGAAGAGCTTCTTGGCCGAATCGCGCGAGCGCAAGGTTGATTTTTCTCGTGGCATACGCTGGAAGGTGTTTCGGGCCTTTCTCGCCCAATTGAAGTGTGCTGGATCGCGCATTTCGCTCAAGGACCTAGAGCACAACCGGCAACGTTCTGGACACCGTGGCGTCGCTGGAATCAAGCGTTTGGAGCTCGAGGACGGCTTCTACATTGTGGCTGCCAGCAATACCATGGGCGTCGGGCACGCGTTCGTCCTGGAGGTGCAGGGTCGCAAGTACACCGCTCATGATGAGTCGGTCAGGCGTAGGTTGGGACGCTATGGCGAGTGGATCAATAGCCTTATGTTTGTGCGTAAGGTAGTTTTGGAGGCTTAAGCAGATAATACATTTGCTTCTTTGACTTTGTCATTCATTTTCACGTTATTATTGTTAGTTTATTCGGTGGCTGTGTACCAGGAAACCTCATTGAGGGTGAAACCTATAGGATGCAGAGGGTAAACCTGTAGTAAGGGAAACCCCACGCTATCCTGTGACTCGTTAGTGTTGTGAAATGATATGTATCTGACAGTGATTAATGATTTATCTATTTGCTAGTTCACTAATGGATTGCATCCCTAGTTTTCTCCTCAAGTTTCGAAACTGATGCTTGTCGAGTGACTTGGTAAAGATATCTGCTACCATTGACTTCGTGTTGCAGTAAACAATGCTGAATTCGTGTCGTTCTACTTTCTCTTGGACAAAGTGATATCGGATGTCAATATGCTGTGATCGTCCGTGTAGTTCCGGGTTGCTAGCAATTTTGATGCAGCTTTGATTGTCCTCCATAATGACAGTTGCTTTCCTTGTCGCGAACCTAAGTTCTTTAAGTAACAGTTTGAGGAAGATTACCTCTTGCATGCAATGGCACAATGCAATGTACTCAGCCTCTGTAGTCGAGAGCACAACAGTATGGTGCTTCCTCGAAAGCCATGAGATCGGGCTTGCCCCGATCATTGTAACGTATCCGCCAACTGACCTTCTAGTGTCAGGGCAATTAGCATAGTCGGAGTCTGTGTAGGCAGTCAGATGATCAGCTAGGTTACTAATCAACCGCCGTCGATCCACCAAGTAGCAGACCTTGGTAAGTTGTACCAGATAAATATTTTAAACCTCTCACTACTGCTTTCCAGTGTTCCTTTCCAGGGTTCGTTATGAACTGGCTGACTTCGCGCATATAACACGCTAGGTCAGGGCGAGTGCCAACCATGAGGTACATTAGACTGCCTACGACTTCTCGGTATGGAATGTCTTTCATAGCCTCCCTCTCTTCTTGAGTCTGAGGCTCCATGGCTTTTGTGAGCTTGGTGCTGCGGTCTGAGGGCGTCGCATTGGGATATGAAATGAGATGTTTAAACTTATCAAGGACATTGGTAGCATACTTTTGCTGATGGATAAATATTGTTCGGGCTTCATGGTTCCGTTCAATGGACCAGCCGAGTATGTACTTCACCTCCCCTAAATCTGTCATTGAAAATCTCTTTTTAGGGCCGATTTAATGCGGCATACGAGGCTTACAGTGGGTGCTATGATAAGCAGATCGTCCACATAGACAGCAATGTAGTAGACTTGATCGTCAAATGTTGCAATAAAGACACAGCTATCTTTGATCAGCTTGTGAAAGCCGAGACTCTCCAGGAAGGCACACAGTGTCTGATACCAAATGCGAGGTGCTTGTTTAAGACCGTAGAGGCTCTTGAGGAGTTTGCAGACAAGGTGCTCTTGGCTAGCAGCAGCAATGCCTTCAGGCTGAGCCATGTATATTTCTTCCGAAAGAAAGCCGTTTAGGAAAGCGGTCTTCACATCCATCTGATGAATCTCGTAGTCTAGCAAGGCAGCTACGACCAGGAGGAGGCGCAGGACCTCCATCCTGATTACCGGAGAGAAGAGCTCGTTGTAGTCAATGCCATACTGCTGCAGGAACCCTTTTATAACTAGGCGTGCCTTAAACCTGTCGATCTCACCCGAGCCAGTGTACTTTACAACGAAGACCCACCGGTTTTGAAGAACACGGCGGCCTTTGGGTGGGGGAACCAGAACCCACGTTTCATTTTTCATGAGGGACGCGAACTCAGATTCAGCAGCAGTTCGCCATTGTCTCGCATACCTGATCTCATTGCTGCTTTGTAGGACTTAGGCTCAGGCACATACCGAATAGCAAGTAGACTTAGCGTTTGAGCTGTACGTTCTTTATTTTCTCGAGTATCTTCCCTGATGTAATCTGTGTAAGGTTGATCGCTTCCTCATACCGAGGGCGTTTAGCTGAGGGCTTCGGAGAAGTTGGAGATGTCTCCGTTACAAATGAATAAGTTACTACGCCACTGTCGAGTGCATTGTCCAGTGGTGGCAGCGGATTTGGCGTCGCCTCTGTAGTTATAGAAGGTGGGACGTTTGGTCCGACCTGCGAGAGGTTGCTTGGTCCGACCCGCGTTGATTGGCTGGTTTGAGTATTGGACGTGGGACTATCACCAGACGGGGCAGTACCAACCAGGTGAGCCGGTAGCGGCAATGGATCGGGTGTGTCGTCGACATTCTCAAGGGTTGGAAAGCTGTCTTCGTGAAAGACGACCTCGCGACTGTAGACTATCGCTTGAGTCTGAATATCCATGAGACAATATCCTTTCTTGTGGCCAGGAATGCCTAGGTATATACAGAGTTTTGCTCGTGCATCCAGCTTATCCCTATAGATATCATTGATGTGGGCGTAAGCCTCATACCCAAAAACTTTTAGGTACTGTACACTCGGTTTGCGATTGTACCATAGCTCATAAGGACTGCAAGTGTAGGTATTCTCACTCGGTGTCATGTTAAGCAGTGTAGTCACGTGACTGACACATTCAGCCCAGAGTGTCTTTGGTAGCTTTGCATCAAGTAAGAGGGCACGTACACGTTCCATGATCGTGCGCATGCGCCGCTCAGCGACACCGTTTTGCTGTGGTGTGTAAGCGTTGGTAAACTGCGCGTGTGTTCCGTACCGCTTAAAGACTATGCGGCCGAGCTTTTCGTACTCTTTTGCATTGTCGGCTTGAAGCACCTGAACATCCAAGTCCGAAGTGGAACCTGGATATTCTAGGGTGTGCACATCAGAGCGAAAGATGTTCAAGGCTTTCATCCTGAAGTCTTCGTAACAAGAGTAGAGTTGGCTACGGGCCTTAATAGGGTACGCAAACATGTAGCGCGTAAAGTCGTCAATAAAGACAACAAAGTAGCGGCAGCCGCTAATACTAGGAACCGGTAGTGGCCCACAGATATCAGAATGAACTTTTGCAAAGGCATTGAGGCACGTTCAACATGTCTATTAGAGGGAAATGCAGCGCGGTGGGACTTCGCGTAAGTGCATGCAGAGCAAAAGAAACTGTCTTTAGGAACTACGGTGTTGGCATCGAGTCCTTGTAGAGCTTGGTCCTTAGTGAGTGCCTGTAAGACACGAATGTTAGGGTGACCAAGTCTTTGTGCAAGAGCATAATAGCAGTGGTCTTACCTGAGGCGGCCACGTGGGCTTCTTGCTTCTGGATTGGCGTGGCGGTAAACTGTTACAGCTTCGCAGTGGCAGACTTCTTCGCCTTGAGGTTCAAGCGGTGGTCGGTCTGAACCGTGCACACAGCTCGCTGAAACGTGAAGCGAAAGTCGTGTTCCACAGCCGCAGCAACCGAAAGCAGGTTGTAGTGAAGCTGTGGAGCGTAAAGCACATCACGCAGCGTTAGCTGTCGGCGAACTCCCTTGGAATCAGTCACCTGAAGGACGACATCACCTGTGCCTTCAATGGGAATCTCGGACTTCCCACCGACCGTAATGGTGCCAGTAGCAGGAGTCTTCGAGACGAACCACTCGGTATGCTGGGTGACGTGGCTGGTACAGCCCGAGTCGACCGTCCAGTTGGAGTCGAAGGTGGAGGACACTTGAGCCGCTAGGTTGGTAGCGGGTGGGACAGGCTTGACCACTGTCGCGACAGCGATGCGTGCTTCTTCACGGTGGGACTGATCGTATCCACCTTCGTCACGACGAGATTGTTGATGTCCCTTGCTGTTGTTGTCGCGATAGTTGCCGCCTCGACAGCCGTTGGTCCGACCTCGACCGCCTGTCTTCCAGGATCCACGTCCACGACCGGAGTTGTTGCCACGTCGTTCGTAAGGGTGGGGCCGGTTAGAGTTCCCACCGCGGAACTCAAAGTTCGCAGGCAGGACCGTTACCGCCTTCACCGTGCCATCCCGAAGGTCCTTTTGCAGCCCTCAACATTGCCGGATATCGTGGCGAGGCTTCTGGCAGTAGCTGCAGACCTGGGCGTAGGTCACTACACGTGCCGGGGCTTGCAATGGTGCGATGAGAGCTTGCTCTTCTTTGGTTTTACCGCTCTCAGGGGTGCCCTTCGACAGAGAGTAACGCGTTTGCGCCTCCATCTTGCGGACCTTGTTCTCGATGCTCATCTTGAGCTCGTCGTACGGGATGTACTTCCGATTACCTTCCAAATGCGTAGATCATCCTTCCAGGACGCTGGCATGGAGTGGAACAGGTATACAGACTTCTGTCCATCGGTGAGGACCGATTCGGTCGCCTTGGACGCGGCTCGCATCGCGTCTTCGAGGATGAGGAAGAACTCGTTCACGTCGCTTCCTTCCTCGTACTTGGTTTCCATGAGGAAGTGCAGAATAAAGTACGGGTCACCATGGAACGCAGCGCCCTCGTACTTCTTGCAAATGGGTTGGAAGATGTCGTAAGCCGTCGTGAGGTTCTTAACCAGCCGGATGTGCGTGTCGTCCATCGTCTTCATCAAGAAATGCTTGGTCTGCGCCTCCATGCGGCGGAGACGGCGGGACGACAGTGGCACACGCTTCTCCTTGTCAGCTCGACGCTGCGTCTTGCGCTGCGAAAACGAGCGAACCGGGGAGAGTGGCTTGGGGGTCGTGCTGGTCTTGGCATCTTCGTCACTGCCGGACGCGTCTTCGTCGGAGCTTGGCTCATTGTCGACGGCTTGCGAGTCGTAGTCGACTGGCGTGGAGGTCGAAGCAGCGCCGTCGGCAGAGTCGGACATCTCGCTGTCGGAGGAGTCTTCGTCATCATCGTCGCTCAACCCGTCGTAGTCCTTCTTGGTGACGAAACCGAGGAGGTGCTTGCCGTCAAGCGAGGCCGTCACTCGGGTCTTCCACACGTCGAAATTCCTTGAGCCGGTAAGCCGTGGGAATTCGTCGCTTGAGGCTTGGCTGGGACTCATGACCTGTTGATGTTGGCAGCTTTAGCGCGTAGAGAAGGAGACTAGGTACTTGACGGTAGAAAGCGATGAGTTCGTTAGTGAGTCATCAAAGTAGAACCTAAGCTAGAAAAGCGTATGCTACTGCCAAACAGGAAGTGAAAGTTGCCCGTTACCAGTCATTTCTGAAGGGCAAGTTGCCCTTCCGTGGGGTCCTACTATACTGCATGATATGCAGTTAAAGAGTCAGGTAAGGGGATGAGCCCTTACTTCAACAAGTCGGAAGGCACAGCGCATTGCGGCCATGCAGGCGTTCTTGCTTGTCGGGCACACGCAGTGCATCGGAAGATTATCCAGTTTTCTCGAAAAATCATTCGACTCATTAAAAATTTATATTTATTTTTTTATGGAATGTCCATATCCGCAGTTACAAAAGGGAGAAGAATCATGTCGAGTCGGTTACCTCGCAGCTGGTGTATGCCCGCCCCTTCCCCGCCCGCACCAGCGGTCACTGCCAGCGTCCCAAGTATGTCGTCTTCCTGACGACCCCGGTCCGAGGTTGCTATTTTTTTAGCAACCCCGATCCGGATGACACAGTGCACGAAGGCACCCCGTCACTAGATGACATGCCCGATGAGCCTGGTATCTACCTCGTCGAGTTGGGGCTACCCATACTGACCCTGGCCGCCGATATGGGCCTCGACGTAGCGTGGCTTAGAAAAAACAACATGGCTCACCATGAAGCCTGTAAATTAGTCGGACCGCCAGCGGCAAGAGCATTCGCCTTCTTCACTGCGAGTACCTCCGAGATCAACAAAGAACAGCGGTCCACATCGAACAACAGAGGGAGGCCGAAGAACACCAAACTATGCTGCGTGAGATTTGCGCCGAGTTGCGGGCCCTGAACGGCACAATCCGCCAAGTACTCGACGACCTTAAACACAGCACCAAGTATGAACCTCAAGATAGCTAGGCTAGCACAGGGTAGGTCGCGGCGGTAGCGACGCCGCACAAGTTGTCCAGCTGCGAGATCTTAATGTAGCCGTCCTCGCCCCAGTGCGTGCTCCACGAGTTTTTCACCTGCAAAGTACACACATCCGCACACACAAAAAATGATCAGCGATGATTCGGTTGATGTTGCTGCAAGGCAGTTGGCTTACCAGTGTGTACTTTTGGCCCTTGTACGTAGTCACGCCCACGGCGAGGACCGAGTGGTCCAGGCTGTCAACGTCGCTCTTGCAGTCCACATCGTTGTAGTAGCCGCCACCGTAGAAGTAAAACGACGGCAGCGTCGCGTCGATGGACACGGACAGCGGGCCAACGGTGGCCAACGCATCATTGAGCGCCGCGACACTCGTGACATTCACGAATCCCGTCATGCGGCCGATGGCCTTCTTGGGGTTAAAGTGGCAGTAATCCGGTGCATTCCTGTACGAACCGTAGGTCGCAGTGGTCTCCAATCCGCCGTTGGCCATAATCCACTCGTATGCTTGGTAGTCCAATCCTCCATCGCACGCATTGTTACCATAGTCCCACCTGAAAGCAACAACAACGTAGATCAGCGTTAGTTCTGGGCCGCCTTCACTGTGTAATATCTTGATCAGACGTACGAGCAGTCCAGCAGATTCTGCTGGGACATATTGTACAGTTTCTTGTGCTGCGCGAAAAGTGCTCCCTCCAACGCTCCAGTGGTGCTATATGCAAAGATGAAGAACACACAAACTGTCAGTGATACATCGCTTCCTTAACGACAAACACAAGCTTACCCAAAAGTCCAGCAGGATCCGCAAGCGCCTTGGTCTTTCACTGGAGTGACAGCACCCTTTGTTCGCCAATCCATGTCACCAGGGTCTTCAAAACTCGACAGCTCATGAACAGCCATGGCCCCGTTGTTCTTGGCGCG
Source organism: Phytophthora quininea (assembly GCA_011947345.1). Lineage (NCBI taxonomy): Eukaryota > Oomycota > Peronosporomycetes > Peronosporales > Peronosporaceae > Phytophthora > Phytophthora quininea. The sequence goes on along the minus strand of JAAVTG010000220.1, from coordinate 104,021 downwards.
CTTCACTCGCGAGTGGTGCATTGACAAGCGCTCCTCCACTGTGAGGTCAGCAAATGCGTTCACCTTCAAATGGTAGGGCAGTCCCTGTTGTATATATACACAGAAGATGCTCTCAGCGCCAAGTAACGTCATTTGCGTGCGGTTTGCATCCATACCTTGCGGTTCTGGGCGTTGATGAATCGGTAATTGTGATGGAACGTTGCCATGCGCTGGACAGCATCAGCGTTGTCGTCGTATACTTTGGTGTGCGCTTTTGAAAACTCGTCGAAAATTTGCTTCTTCCTCGTCGAGCCTTCAGGCATCAGCAGGTGAATCTTCAAAAGAGCACAGCAAGTTCGATCAATATCTGAAGTCCTAGAGCATAAGTTGCACTTACATCTTCCATGGGATTATGCGTCGGCCCTGTATCATCCCCAGGCATCTTGGTGCAGTTCAACCCAATCATCGCTGATGAGAAAACAGCCTCGTTCACCGGTCCCTCACGCACGTAGATGTAGTCCAGGAAGTACTCATCAATGTGGCTTCCCCTAGCATCCCATTGCGACCCACGTAGTGAAACCGCACCGGTCGCTCCGTCTTCTGGTCCACATACAACGTGTACTCTCCCAATAGTCCATCTTCCGTGGGTTCGTGCAGTTTCGTCACGAACTTCCAACTGAAGCATGATCGTCCTTCAATTAGGAAGATACCGTGCTGTGGCTCAAAGACACTCATGTTGGGGAAGATGTGCTGCAGTGGCTGGGACTCGGACTTGAAACACTTGCGCTCCCGGATCACTGGGATGATCTGATAACTGGGTCCGCTAGTATTGAAAACGTAGGTGTCGATTCCTCCATAGTAGCTCAGCTTCTGCAGTCCCTTCTCCTCGTCCACATGGATGTAAACAGGCTCCACCATGTCCATGTAGGGCATGTTGAAGGTGACAGAGGCTTCGTATTGAGTGGGGAAGACCGGTCTCTTGGTGGGGGTCAAGTGGTTCGCGTCCTCCACGGCTCTCAAGATGGCCAGCACCGCAATGAAGCCGAGGATGCCGGTCGTCAGCGCAATGATGGCGCACCAGATCTTGCGGGACTTGCTGCGTTGGCGCCGGAGCAGCGCGCTCTCGGGCTGATCGAGGCGACGGTATTCTGTCTCGGAGGGGTTTCTGCATCAAAGCTTAACGTGATGAATACCAAACAAGACTAGACAAAATGAATAGAGGACGCACCGGAGAGCAACCTCTCGGAGGCGCTGGCCTCCAGGTCGTCCGCGGGGAGCGTCATCTTGGACTTCTTCTTGGCCATGTTGCTGCGTCTTCTTCCTGCTTAGAAAATAAGATCGCTTCAAGGAATTATTTTCAGCCAATCAGGGATTTGGATTGAAAAGGCAAGTGATTCTGGCGGTGACAAACAAGATGAGCGGTGTGCGCAGGCTACTGCGTGTACGTGCTGCTGCGGCGCCCCGCGCTGCTGCTCCAACTCGCCAGCTGCTGGTGCGCAGCTTCAGCGCCTCGCACTTTGAGGAGAAGAGCACGTTGGCGGACGAGAGCGTCCTGGAGCACCTGGTGTGCCCCATCTCCAAGCTCCCACTGCGCTACGACACCGACCGATGCAGTCTCATTTGCGACGAGATCAACGTCGAGTACCCGATCTACAAGGGCGTCCCCATGCTGGTGCCGTCGGAAGGACGCATCATGAGCTCAAGTAAAGCCGACGACCAGTAGAGACAACGGCTGCCAAGTTTTATCGCTCATAATACAACTCTCTGCAGTCAGAGACCGGCTAGAGAATGACTGGGATATTATCTTCATGCTGCTGCAGGACTCCTCGTCTTCTTTATTCTCTACGCGCTAGGACCAGCCTTAGTACTTGTGGCGGGCCGATCGTCGAGGGTTACGGCGTACGGGGACGCTGGCTGCTTCCTTCCGTCGCCCCCTTGACCGGGAGATTGGCGTGCTGAACTCCTCGTCAATGCGCTCCAGTTCCATGTCTTCCAGCTCGGCGGAAGCCGGCGATCTGGCGGCCTGCAAATCCTGCTTCGCTGCTTCCAAACGCGAATCTGTAGAGGGTTCCTCACGTACGAACTGGTATCGTTTCGGCGTCTCAAAACAGCGTCAGCGTCTGTAGCAGGAGGAGGAGTTAAAACTTGCTGCACCGCTCGGCTTTCTGGTGCGTCTGTGCGTTTTGACTCGGCCTCCTGGTCATCGGCAGAAGTACTATCGATGTCCATACTATCGCTATTGCTTGGCTTTAAGGACAAATCTGGGTACATCACGGAAACAACAGTGTGAGTCACCGCTCAGACAACACGAAACAACATCGATACCACTTACCCTCAGTCGAAGCTGCAGCCTTCGATGGAGGCGCCAAAGATGTTGATGCAAAGGTAGGATTGGTCCTGGAGCGAACTGGGGTCATGCCAAGCGGACGACGTTCTACGACGATGCGCACCCGTTAGTGATTATGATTCATATCAAAAGAACCCAAACCACTGCATTAGATTTTCTTACCGCCCAGCGGGGAGACGAGAGGCTGCAGAGAAGAAGGTGTTAGGGGCGTACTGGAAGACTTAACCACCGGAGACGTTCCAAAGTCCAGAGACTGCCTCGCAAGGCCACGGGACGCGCTTGTAATGATGGGTTTTGGTCGAGTTAGCGCATTCAAGCTGGAATCAGTGTCGATGGACTCAACGGAGACATCGCCAGCAGCCTTACTTGCTGACGTCGGCGTCTTCTGACGTGTAGTAAGTTGCGGATGTGTGTCAGCGGATCTCGTAGCGACACTCAACGGCTGTGAGAAAATACCAGGCGCATACGAGAACTCTTCCGAGTCTGTGACTTCGTGTAAATGCGCGTGCTGGGGCGTTGCTGCAGGGACAAAAGTGCCCTTTGGAGACACCGTCTCCATTTCAAGATCGTCAAAATCCGTGCGAATAGGAGCGGCTGGTTTGGGTGGCGGAGTTGCGGATTGCTCTTGATCCGAAGCGTCCTCCATCTCTTCGTTCTCCAAAAGCGCAGGCTTGGTCGTCTGCCGACGCTCTTGGACTTCCATCGGAACGCCAGTGTTCCTACTTCTGTACGTGTACGATTTCGATGGGGGTTCCGCACACATATTCGCGAGCAGGGACGCCCGAATCCTCAAGCTTGGCTGATTCAGCGCAGCCATGGCAATCTCGGTATCTCCACGAGACATTGCTCGGATCATGGCAAGATGCTCGTGGTGTACGCTCCAAGCCTGTTCGTATTTATTCCGCAGAATGTAATACATGACAAGGAAGTCCACACGCTTAATGTTTTCGTCGCGAAGGACATCTTCTTCTGCCACAATGTTGCTTTCCATCATATACGTATGGAATAGCTGTTCCTCCGCAGGCAGTAACGTCACACCCTGCACAAGGTCCTTCAGGCGATGGCTCTTCATCAACCAGTTGAACAGCAAGCCTAGCAAATCAGGCCGCTTTTGACTGCGGATCAACGACAGCGCTCGTTCCCACAAGTCCAACTCCAACGAAATGACAACCACCAACTCAGTCGCAGCAGGAGGAGACTGTTCTAGAGCCACCCCAAATGTGTTCCACACCTTCCACGCAACCAAGCTTTCTCCTCGGTGAACAAGAGTTTCCAGCAAGTGGAGGATCAGATCGGCCTCCAAATCGTACTTTTGGTGGAGATGCATCGCGCTGGACTGCTGCAGAAGACTAATGGCACTCTCATACATAGCAGCAACTTGTTCTTCGCCTGATGTTTTCACGATAACAGCGTTCTCCACCAGCCACAGTGCCAATAACGTCAACTTCATGTCATCACGGACGTTAAGCTGTGCAGCGAGCGAGTCTGCAAATGAGCGCATCTTTTTGCAATGCGACCGCCACTTTGCGTATGCTCTTTCCACGAAGTCAAATATCCCCGGTCTAAACAGAAATACAGCAAAAGAGCCACTTGGACGCGGAAGTATCCCTCGATAGGTTCCCGCTCGATCTCTTCACCGTAAAATTGAACAATATCATCCTGGATGGATTGCGTCCGCAAAAGTTCCAAGAGTTGCGCCAATTGAACTGGCGGGCAGCTTCCTCCGAGATCCTCCAACGACACACTCGCGCTTTTCATCACGTGCTCAATCAACAGCATGGGCTCCTTCACGCCACTCACAAACGACAGTTTGTCGCCGTAAATTTCTTCGAATTCCTTGCGATACGAGACACGACTTTGCCTGGCTTCATTGTAAAACGAGTTGTACAATTCATTGTCCACGACGATGCTGTTCTCATTTAGCCAAAGCATGCAGTTGCACGCACAGCTCACATTCTGAGTGCGCGCCAGCAACTGCAGCAAGTTCTGTACGCCATCAGTGGTCAATCTCATCAGTTCCGTTTCATCCAAGGCGTTCCCCTCTCCCCTTGCACTTAAAGCCGCTTCCCTGGAGCCCTCTTTTAGTCGTTCTGTGAGTGCAATGAGGATCATCCTCAGGCCATTGAGCTGTCGGATTTCTTCCTCTACAGCTTCATCCTTGGCAGCACGTGGGGAGTTGCGGCCACTGTATTGCTGGTCGGTCACCATTTCATTAACCTCGTGCTCCACGGCTTCCAGACTACGACGGGTCCACTGCTGCACGGCAATTGGCTCTTTCAGCACGTAGCTCTTGACTCCAGCAAAATCCCTTTAGGCTGCGGCTCCTCGGCGCGGATATAGGCCACGACCAGGTGGGCCAGGCCGCTCTTCAGACACACGTCAAACAGCGCGTTGCGCTGCATCAGCAGCTGCGCACCGCCCTGTGCAGCGTCCATCGAGGCGTCCACATTGGCTCGGCGGAATACTCCAGACACAGAGAAGAACTCGAAGGTCTCGGCGGGCTCCACGAACGGCTGCCACCCGAACTCGGCGAACCGCTCGAAAACCTGTCCGAAAGAAGGGGGAACAGCACAAAAGACGGGGTTAGACGGGTGCAATACGTGGAGAAGACGGTGGAGAAGCGCGTGAGCACGCGGAAGACCGACAGACAGAGCTGTAGCGCAAGAGAGAGACCCACCGGCAGCAGCATCATTCTCGCAGGTTTCCCTCCAACAGTAGCCTTATGTGCGACCAAGGTAAAACCTCGACGGGCGCTTTTTCACCTCAAATGGATCGGATTGGCGGAAATGTTGACTCGGTTTTCAACCAATCCGACCGCGTGAAGCCATGTTGAAGCTAAAGTTGAAGCGGTTGATGCTGCCAGCAATTTGATGAGGACGGCTGCGCCTGCCCGCTATGCACGACTTGCGCTTCGGTGCGTAGCGCTGCGGTGTGACTACGGCGTTCAAAGCGAGCAGTATGCACGCACGACTTCAAGAAGCGCTGCCCTGCCGGCAAGATGTGCTCATCTGGCGCAATCGGACATGATCACCCAAAGTGACCAAGGTACGGTGCTTCCACGGGTCTAATATATTGAGCTTTACTTCCGATGGTAATAAATGAACGATCACTAGCAGTTCTTGTGGCCACGCAGACAGGCGTGGTCGTCGGCGGTGCTTCGAGCTGTGCTGGGCTCTTCTCGGCACATGGGGCAGTGGGTGTTGCCCTGCAGCCACTCGAGCAGACACTCTTCGTGGAAGGCGTGCAGGCATGGCAGCTTTACCACGTTCATGCCGGCGCACTCCTCGTCATCCCAGTCGCTGAGGCAGATGCTGCAGCACTCGCTGCTGCTCACGCCCTCGACGCTCTCCAGCAGGTTGCTCTTGGACGCCACCACCACGTCCTCCAGCGACAGCACCGCCAGCTTGAGCTTCGTCTCGCTCTCGATCTGCTTGTCCGGGTACTCGAGGAAGTCGCGCAGCGTCGTGTACAGCGCCAGCAGCAGCTTGGCTTCAGCTGTTACCGGTGACTCGCCGTTGACGTCGGCAGCCAGTGGGAGACTGGCCATGATCTTGACTAGCGACTGCACGAACGTCTCGAGCGCCGCCTTGCGCTCGGCAATGATGAGAGTGTTGTCGCTTCGGAAGTGGCGACGTGGGAATGCAGCCTCCAAGGTCTTGTCTAGCGCCTCGAGCGGCGCGGGGCAGGCGCCGCCGTCGCCGCGCTGCTTGAACTGCTTGACGATCTTGCGCAGTTGATGGCGCAGCTTGTAGAACTCCGAGTAGCGCTTGGCGATGCTCCACTTGTTGCGCGTGCTGCGGAACGAGATGTCCATTTGGTACATGGTGGCGGGCGCCATGCCGCCGAGACTCACTTGTGTGTTGATGTTAAGCGAGTTCTGCGTGGTCTCGTACACGCGCTGCAGGCGCTGCGACTGGATCTCCGACATGGTTGGCGAGGTGGTTGGTTGACTTGCCTGCTCGAAGGTCTTTTGCTGAATGAACTCGCCGCGATGTCGCACAAGCCGCCGAGAACGAAAGGATGCGCTGTGGCTTTCGTAGCTCCGCTCAGCCAAGAGCTCAACAGCCTCTATGCACTGCACGTAATCTGTCGCGTAGAGCTTGCCTCCTCTCTTTGGTGAGCTGCTTGCTGTTTCACAACTGGGCTGAGCGCTTGCCCTGCCGCGCCCAGCGCCTCGAACCAGATGGATCCCGGAAACTCGAAAGCTGAACGCAGCCGCCAGAATTAGCGCTTCTTGTCGGTGATCTCCGCTGACCGCAACGACAGGCCCCGCCTTCCAGCAACGCGCGGCGGGCTCGGTGTTCATCATAAGTGCTGGAGGAGCCGAGCACAAGGAACCCCGGTTCCGAAATTGGGCGGCACCTCCAGCAGTATCGCAGTGTATATACAGATATATCGCAGCAGGCCATCATCATGGTTGCCATCACCTTTGCCATGTTTCCTCAGGAAAGCAAATCTCTCCCATGGCTACATTGCAGAAGAAACGGATAATGGCGAACAACTGAAGCGTGGAGATCTAGAACGGGAAAGTATTCTCGCGACGGGTAACAGCCGCCAGCGCATATCGGAGTGTACGTGCCCGCAAATGAGCAAGAAGCGCTGGTCGTCTCGAGTGGCACTTAACGTTCATTTAGTCTGCATGTTGCCGATATACACCTTCGCCCATTGACATGAAGAAAGGTCTATGCTGTCATCCATCACCAACTTGCGCTTACCACGCAGACTGTACGATCATGCCGACTTCAGGACAGCAGTGCAGTTTGACTAACAGTTGCAGGATGCAACCGCAAGTGTTGACTCGGAGCATAACGGCCGACTTACTAGTGAAATTTTGCGGTCATGCGAACGTGGCATCGGCCTCAACACGTCCCATTAGTATCCAATGCCTGGCAACGACTTCCCGCAAACATGTTGCTGTCGCTAGGTAACTATACTTCCCAAGGAAACCTGTAAGTAGCATCGCAGATAATCTCTTCACTGGTCGATCGCATGGCGTGGATATAATTTCGTAAGCTCGCTGCAAAAGATTTCATGGTACAACACGATACTCGGGCCAGGGCTGAGAACAGGCCGGTTTTGTATTACCGCATTTCGCATGTCATGAGCTACACCCATGTTCCGAGGCTAGGATATCTTACTATACGGAATGTGCTCAAACTTGAAGAAGTTGAAGTGTATTACCGTTAAACTGTGGCCTCAAATGCGAAGTCGCGGTCTTCATCCACTGCAAGACCTTCTAGAAGCGAAAGCTCCTCTAGCTGGGCTACTAAATCCGATGATGCGGCGCTATGAGGATCGGGAAGAAGACCACTTGCCTTGAAGCCATTTGCGATCGTGTCAACAGCTAGGCCGTTCCACGACTGCCGAATCCACCCGCAAATTTGCTCACGGTCCGGGCGCTCTAACACGAACTTCTTATTGGCAGGGCGTGGGCGCTTCAGTTGGTCCTGCATGTTGCACTGCCACAGCTTCCGTAGGTTAGCCTTGAACGGAAAATTCCACGCGACATCGGCCGGTTGCGAGACGGCTGTAGCATGTGGTGGCACTTTCATGAGCGTGACGTTGATGGAGCTGGCAAAGTGGACGACTTTGTCGGTCCAATGACCGCTAAAATCGTCCCACAAGAGCAAAATGGGCTCTTGTGGGAATGGACGGCAGGCAAAGTGGAAGCGTAAGAACTCCACTGACAGTTCCTCATTCCACCAGCCTGGTGCGTACCAATATAGAGTTAGTTAGCAAACAGCACTACAGCAATATAAAAGCCAAAACAATCTGACCTTTCGAGTTGCCGTAAATCCGTAAAGTCTCGCTGTCTTGAACTGGTGACATGCGCTTCCAAATCCGCTTGCCGAAACCATGCCTCATCTTGTTGTTTTGGATCTGGATCTCTGGCTTTCGCGAAGGCTTCACCTTGAACACGACAAAGGAGTGCAGCGGTACCCGTTGCTGTCACCTAGCAACATAACAGTAGCACGCTCTTTCGAAGCACCGCTACACTTAACCCACACGGTCTTGGCCCCGCGTTTACACAAGGTTTTTGCTACATATTCAAAGAACACGGCTAGAGCATAAGTAGAATTAGTGTCAGTTAGTTGAGTAAAAGACAACAGAATTTGTACCTGTCTGATCAGCGTTGTACACGCGCGATATCCCCAGGTTCAGCATCACCGCTTGAACATCAGCGGCGAATGCATTCGCAACTGCTTGGATGTCCGCAGGGCTGATTTGTGCCTGACGGGTGGGAGTTCTAAGGCTGAAATGATGTCGCCGCTTGAACCCCACCACCCACTTGTCCGACGCCATAAAGTCCACGACACCAGCCTCTGCAGCGACCTCGCGAGCCTTCATGGAAAGCATCTGCGCTGAGACTGGAATTCCTTCGCTGCGCAGCTCGTTCACCCACACTACCAATTCAGACTCGGAGTCGTTAGATAGTATAGTACCTAGACCAATTTGGCGCAGTTTGGCATGCTCGCGCTTTCCCGACGCTGCCGCAGCCTCCAGCTGCTTTCGGTTGCGCCTCCACCGGAGAATTTGGGTGCGCCTTGACTGGTAAAAAGCTGGGTCCAGCGCAGGAAAGAAGTGAGTAATTGTCGAGCGGATGTCGCTCTCGTCGAGACGAGCGAGAATTGCGAGCTTTTTAGCGACCGTGACGGGTTGGAGCTTGTACTGCTTGGCTCGGCGGCCGAGACCACCTCGGCGCGGCCTTCCCACTGGGCGTGTCACCGCCATTTGGTAAATGAGTGCAATGTTTGGCATTCGTTCGTAGAAAAAAACTACTGGACGGCATAGCTGTAGCTCTTGACATGCGTCCAACTGTCTTTGAATTCACGCTTTCCTATTGGACAAACTGACGTTGTATCTCTTGAGCTGCGGTAGCTCATGACATGCGAAATGCGGTACAGTGTATTATTTGTATTCACGTTAAGCTGAAAATCGAGAAGAAAAAATTTGCACTAGGGCGACGTGACGACTGGGATAGAATTTTTACTTTAAAATAAAGACTGCATCTAACGCGCCTGCTTGGCAGCAGCGTCATCTACTCGGTGCCCGAGTCAAATTCTCCTAAAATTCACGACAGCTATGCCTTCTTTTGCCATCGCTTCTGTGAGATTGAAAGTGACTGAGGAGTTTTGACTTGCGGATAGAACGACAGAACGGTAATTAATCTGGGCTTATGAATATCAAGGCTTATGAACACTTATACCAGTAAAAATCGTTGTTAAAAAAGTAAATACAGCAAAAAGCAATCACGAAAGTTGAGATTAAACTATAATGGTCAAGTAAAGCTTTTTTGGCAGATTAAAAACTCCGCTAAAGATCTTTAGCACATGATAACAGGAACATATTAGTGTTAATGTAACAGGACAGCATTCACGTTCCCAGTGCATCGATTCGACCTGATTTCGTGCCGCTATGGCAAGAAGCTCAATTTCACGCCTTCCTATTTGAAGCGGTTGGCGGGACTCCGGGTTCCTCCAAACGAAACCGAGAAATCTCTGAATTATTTATTTTTATTCGGCAGCAGCCCACGAACGAAACCATTTCGAGATTGTGTCACGCTCGCCGGCATGGAGAGACGCGGGGGTGGTTCTCGGACGACGGTGCTCGGTGGAACCGAAAAAAGGACCCACTCGGCAAGGAGCCGCATATACACGTGCTGTAGAGTAGCTTGGCGAGGACACCATGAAGAAAATGCAGGGCGACTGGGACTCATGGGGCACAAAGTACGGAGGCGCCGAGTGGGAACAATTTGAAGGTGTAGTGCTAAATCTGCTACAGCACGGTTTATCTGAACGTGAGATAAAAGCTATCCTTTCAGTTGGAGGCAGTCGTGTTTCGCGTTTGCGTAAAGTGCTCGCACTCGGCGTTGACACTCTGCACACTCGTCGGTTACCTTCAACACCCTGGCACGCGTTCACTGACAAGGATCTGGATAATTTCAAAGCGCATTGCTCGACTTGGGTATTGGAAGATGGGCTTCCTTGTGCCCACCGGCGACCTCGCCAGTATTTTACGGAGCCGAATTTGACATGGCTTGTTGTTCATTCTCGCTATGTTTATGACACGAAACGAGATGACTCAGATGCTCGATCGATGAGTTATTCAAGGTTCACACAGTGCATTCACTTCTACTACCCCGGGGTACGATTAACACGAACTGCAGAGGATGTTTGTGACTACTCCGTTCGCTTCGATTTATTACTCCAGCAACCTGAACTTACTGCCGACGTCAAGCAAATTATTTTGCTGGAGAAAAGCACCCACATCAACGAAGCCATTGCCCAACGCAGATTTGTTCGAGCTTTATCAAGAGCTATACTGCTTTGCATGCACCAGATCAACACGTTCCTGATAAGATTATGCCTGACACGTATGATGACACTGACGAAAACGTGGAGACCAACAGTTCTGAAAATATTGCAGCACCGCAGAGCCCAGATCCACTGCAGCCCAAACGTGTTCAAATCCAAGCTGAAGATTTTGGCGGTGGCATTTCCATGACTCACTATGGTCATGCGCGGCCTTCGGCTGATTACTTTAACAGCAATCTGATCACACACAACTTTGTCATCGCCGACATTACGAACAATCGAAATAATGTCTACTTTTACGACGAGCGTGCACAAGGAAAAATGCCGACGCGTTGTGCAGTCTCCGCCTCCTCTATCACTCGAATACGCTGCAGACTGATGCACACAGTGGTATACCTCTAACCGAGATCAGCTTCAGCCTTCATGACAATTGTGCGGGACAGAACAAATCCAAGGTTGTACTAATATTCTTTGTCATGCTTTCGATCGTTTTTTCCCTACAAGAAAGTGGTGCTCTGTTTTTGCTGCCCGGCCACTCGCACAACATTGCGGACCGTGTTGTGGCTTGGTGTCGCGGTGCCGTTCGCAAATTGAACGTGTACACTCCTTTCGCTCTACACGATAACGTAAACAACGTGAAAAGCGTGAAAGCTGCTTTTCTGGACCACAACGACAGTCAACATCCTTTTTCGTGGGCTGGAGCGCCCTTCTCAACAAATACTTCAAGGCACCGCTTGATGACTATACTGCAAATTATTTGTTCGATTTTGATGAAGGAATTTGAACGGCCCGCAAAAGTGTCAACACTCCTGATAATGAGGCTACTAGTTTTTTGTTGATATCGCTCAGCAATATCTCTAGCATTCGGAAGGCGATATCAGCTGATCTTGTTGGTCCTCGAATTCAAACCATTTGGAAAGCTTCGATTCGAGAAGTAAAGCTCCCTCGTCACCCAACGAAAGAGCTCTCGCAGCAAAATACTTCTCTATTCCGAAACAGCATCTTTACTAGTACCCGTCCGTGCCAGAATCTATCATCAACGCTCCTACCCTGGATGATACACAAACAGCAGCCATTGTACCAGCGGGGGAGACGGAAACGCGAAGAAGCGTCGTCTCGGTCGCCCCAAGAAGCAAAAGTCAGCGCTAAAAGCAAGCCAGCCATTAATTCTCCAGTTTTTCAGCTCGGTTCCAAATGCTTCGAAGCTTTGCCGTAGACCACGTATATTTTTCAATACAAAGTTGCATAGTGAATACCGGTGTTTTTGGTAGAAAGGGGTCGGGATGGGAACCCGGGTACCCGCCAAGCGCTTCATTTGCTGATAGTCTTTTATTTAAAAATAGCGTGGTTTTTATGAATAGTTGCACGGACCACGTAAGAGTTAGTAGAAGTTTGATAATACTTTTGGGGTAATTATTAGCTAAAACAACGTAAAACAGCAGAATTTGCTGTCTGATTTTCTCATCAACGGTTGGGCTTGTGTAGCTGAGGGAGATCGTTATGGTAGTTTTAGACACGATATAAGACACAGACAGTCGCACAAACATTCAGCTTTAAGCAGAGCTATTGATTTTCTTGTTACATCCCAGATCACCTTCATTTGACTCGCGAACTGATCGTAAAATAGCTTAAACGAAATTGTCATCGAAACTAAACGTGTTGAAAGATAATCTAATACAAAAATACTCCACATGACCAGGTCGTCGATTTTTTCCGTCGAAGTAGATCCTTTGTTATGATTCAGCAGCTTCCCTTGGAGTTTTTGCTTCCACCGTTCGATGTTTTCGACCGCTGTTTCGTATGAGCCTGTCGACGACGCCGGTTTCCTCCATTCCCAAACTACCAGCTCGCCGTAAACCTTCCTGAAACTTAGCATGTCCTTGCGTTTCACACAGCCGTTGGTCAGCGGCCTGCTCTCGGGGCTCTTCTTGCTGAGCGCGTTCTTACCCGCGTTTGGGCTGCCGATGCTTGAAAAGAATTGCCGTCGACTTCAATGTACTTGTGGTGACACTGGATCCAGGTCGTAGCATTTATCGTACTGGACCGTGATTAACTGGTTCCTTGGACAGGTGGATTCGGTAGCGCTATGGCTCTGTGTAGATTTAGCCTGTTGTAGATGACGATGAACACTCCAGGTATGGTAACTATTACGGCAAACGACGATCTGTGCGATCGTTTCCAGTGTATCCATGTATATGGATCTATCCGTCAGGCGCTATTGCTTTGAGAGGACGAAGGCTTACCTGTTATGGTTCAATAGAGACTTGATGTATGGAAGAGCAATTAGCTAATGGGGAGTAGATATCTAGCCCGGAAAGGAAACGTGCAAAATACAAGGTTCAGCAATCAACTCGGCGCTTCCGGTCAAGGTGCTCGAAATTGGAGACATGCGAGATACGTGGATCAATAGTGCCGAACGTCGAGCTTTTTATGCAGTCGTAAACGTCACAGCACCCGCCGCAAACTTCCTCTCACAGCATCACTACCGCTGCATGAGACCGGTTATATGCTAGAAAAGAAAACCATCTCAAGGAACTATGAGCTTTTATTGAATTTTAGGGTGTACAACCAATTGTTTTTAAGTGCTGCGACAAAATAAGCGCAACGCTATTTCGGTAAACGAGAAATATAAGGTCGCCCAAGTCACGGCTTCAAATAAAGGTTTGCTTCTTGCACCATAATTACTGGAGTTGACAATGACATACCCATGATGCCCGGCATTTACAATAATTGGTTCGAGCAGTAATTTGTAGTATACGAAAACATTATTAAGTGCAGCAAGACTCAAGAAGGCCAACAGATCGTATCGAGGGGAACGCAGAGACTATTGATTGACGAGCGTGAGATCATCGCGTGGACGAATATGCGCTTTGGAGTCTCAACGCCCAACCCAGCTTCCTTAAGGTTCTGAAGGAGATCCACCACCAGCGCCAAATCTTCCACTTCGCCTAAAGATGAGCCACAATCGAGCCATCATATCCCGTTGCCGGGTTGTAAAGTACACTGCGTTAGGTTAATAGCCTACATATCGCGGAGCTACTAGAATACGTGGTGGAAAAATTGCAAGTTGGTGAGGAATCCAGTGAGTTCTTCACGTGGAGTGATTATCTAGACGATGAAGGAGCCGAGCGGACTTCGGACATAAGTGCTTCTATCGAGCCCCTGCGTGATCCTACTGGTGAACAGCGATTCTTCGTGAAGGTCAGCCTAAGTGCAGCGATTTTCTGTCAACAAGTGATTTGGGTGGGACTACTGACCTCATCATTGTTGACAGCGAGGATGACAACGACCTTATCAAGTTGCTGTTCATGATTGAATCAAATAAAAATGCGGAAAACAGTTTTCGTACCTATGAACGACAGACTCGAGCTGATTGCGGCTAGTGTTCGAAAGGGATCCTTCTGCACACCAGTTGCGCTGTTGACGGGTCTGATGTGTGTGTGGTGCTTTTAATGATTTAATTCCAATCTGGAAATCGCTAGTGTGGAGCTCGCAATCCCTATGATCACCGTCAGGTTCATGGAACAGCTTCTACCGGTTCTTGGGCGGTTGGTAACTGGAATGAACCCCTTTTTCGAAAAAATGTTTTTCTTTAGAATATCGTTTAACTGTATGCGTGTTTTGCAAACTGATAATTCTTGGCATTCTGAGTCCGACCCCACGATGAGCACGGGCCGCGTCCGAGTACTGTGCGAGCGCATCATGAGCCGCGGCTACGAGCCTGCAGTGGCTCGCCTCATGGAGACCGTCAAGGCCACCGTGCGCGCCCAGCCGGGGCTGCTCTCGGTCGAGACCTACGCTCAGGTGGATGACCAGACTAAGTACGTCGTCTTCTCCGAGGTGCGGCCCCAGTTATTTACTTAGACAGTAAAGGAGAAGACTGCCACTGACTGTCATTTCTGCAGTGGGAATCCAAGAAGGACTTTGACCAGTGGCTGGCCAGCAAAGATTTTCAGGACTGCACGCAGCAGATCAACGAGCTGCTGGACGTGCCCGGTCTGCACATGCGCATCTTCAAGACCCCCAAGGACGACATCTTCCTACTCTAGGCAAGAGTAGTGGATACGTCACTTTGCAGTCGACTAGAAACAACACACACAACATCCCAATGCAGTCTGCTTACGAAGGGTATTTTACTTACTGGGAGATTGATGACACTGCCAATACTGAAGTGCCTTGGTGACTGGACGTTGAGGTAGATATATTGCTGTTCACCATGATTAAGGCAGGCACACAGACCTGTTGGTTTCTGCAGATGATAATACTTACAAGCAAGTGTATTGACGCAGCGAAGGCAGCTTCTCCAAGAAGTCCAGAATGTGTGACGTGTGAGAACCGTTATCACCAGGAGACTCGGAAGCGTCGCGCATTTGGCGACAGAAGATGGAGACTACAGAGCAAGAGGAGTTGACGCTGGATGCGGTGACAGACGGCAAGGACGGGTTTGCTTCCGGAGAGTATGACCCAGCAATTGATGATGTCGGCGAGGACCCTGCAGAAAGTGGAGACGACGGAGGAGATGTTGACGAGGACGACAGTGACGACAGCGATGAAAGCGAAGAAAACGAGGATGAAGAGGACCCGACGCAGACGATCGTGGACATGGGGCGCCATGAGCGCATGCAGCGCATCCAGAAGGTGCTGTACGAGCAGCTCATAGGCAATGACGAGCGCATTTCGCTAGAGCTGCGCGAGAAGGAAGAGGAGCTACGACGCGCAAAAGCAGCCCGAGAAGACGTTGGTGTGGCGCTGTATGGCGTCCAGCAACAGCTTGCACAGCTTCAAGTCGCTCTTGAAGGAGCGCATCGTCGACTTACAACCCTGCACGACGAGAGGTTCGCGAGCGAAGACAAGCTGGATGAATGGAAAGCTAGTGCTGAGGAGAAAAAATGGCGGTTAATCGTCGCCGTGCACACTTGCAAAAGACACAAGAAGAACTTGACTCGCTGAACATGACGCTGCGCCAAGTCGAGAGCTACAATGAAGAGATGAAGCACGAGATCGCACGAACTCAGCGTGCTGCCGAGAAAGCGGAAGAAGACATGACGGCTGCGGAGAAGGACAAGGTGAAGCAGGATCTGTATATTGATCGCTTGAACGAGCAGGTGAAGTCACTGCAAGACCAACTAGCGGCGAATGGATCGCAACTCAAAACCCAGCGGATGGAGACACAAGCCGCACAGGAAACGCTGCGTGAGGCCGCCGAACAAATGGAAGCCGTCGCATTCGAGAAGAAGCAGCTTCTGCAGCAATGGAAGAGTGCTCTGATTGGCATGCAACAGCGAGACACTGCACTGCAAGCCACACAGAGCGCTATCTCAAAGGTTGAGAAGACGAACTCGCGCTTAGTGCCGAGCTGCGTGGCTATAAGATTTCAATTATGAAGGCTCAGCAGGCACATGAGACTCTGATTGCTACCATCGAGCGCTTCAATGCCGAGTTACGCTTCGTGGAAGAGCAGATCGACAATCTCAAAGGCGAACACGAGCGCCTAGCAGCACGTCACGAGATGTTGTCGAAGTCGCTTAAGCAAACGGAAGCTCAGGTGTCAGCAACTGAATCCGCTGGTAAGAAGCAGGAGCTAGAGGCCCAGCAAGTAGCTCAGCACCTTGAGACGACCCAACGCGAGCGACATCTCCTAGAAGACGAGATCGCAGCAGAGAAGAACGATCAAACCACCGTGCATAAGGCAGCCCATAACCTCACTAAGGAGACACAGCGTCTGGTGACACGCGTGCACGAAAAAGAAGTGGAGCTGGCCAATTTGCAGAACGAGATGGCTCGTGTGGGCGTTGACGCCCTAAACGTTCAAAACCACACCGCACAACTTGCAGAGGCGCAGAAAGCACTCGTTGAGGAATTAAAACGCGATGATCAACGAGTCGAACGCGCAGAATTGGAGATTCGCCAACGCAACGACGAGATCGAAAAGAAGATGCTACGGCTGGACAGACTAAACAAGAAGTACGAGCAGCTCGTGAGCAAGATGGAGGATGCCGATACAGGCCCGCTGGAAGCGACGATCAAGAATCTAGTACGCGAAACCAAGCTAGGTCGAGAGGATAATCTGGCCAAGCAGAAGCAGTGGCTCAGTACTCAGACTGCGCTTGTACATGCTGCCAGCGAGGCTCAAGAATTAAGTGAGCGTAATCAGGAACGCAAAAGCAAGACGAGCGTTCTTGAGCAGAAACAACTGCGACTGCAGCATGAACTTCTGGAAATGCAACGCGAACTACGAGATTTGTCGAATGGGATCGCGTCGTTGCATGCCGACACTGGCAGGCTGAACGAGCTCATTTCACGCCAAGGCACGCGGCACGACGAGTTACTAAACAGTAACCACGCTCTTGAACTCGAGTTTACTAGTGAACTGCGTGAGTTGGAAGCAGCATCGGTCGCATTGGGGGCTAGAGCAGGTACGTTACGTCAAGAGAAACAGGAATTGTTGGACCGTGTCGTTGAAGTGGAGCGTCAGCTCATGCTCTGGGAGAAAAAGATTCAGCTTGAAAAAGAGACCCAAGCAGCTTTGGATCCCGAGGTTGGTCAAGCTGAAGCTCGCAGCATGGAGAAGGAGATTCACCGCATGCGTCTGCGACTCGAAGCACTACAACGCAGTCAGGAACAAATGCTGCAGGATATGGAGCAAGCTGTGCACAAGCGAGACCTGATCGCTTTACGCGGTCGAAGCAAAAAGGAACAGGAGGCTGATTTGACTTTGCTGCGCTCACAGCGAAAGTGTCGACACTACAAAACCAACTGCGTAAAAGTGAGCGTGATGCCTCACGTCTGGAAAAAGCATTCGCGCACAAATGGTAGCAGGTGAGGATGTCTCGTTCCAACTCGAAAAGGCTTCAGCCGAGCTGAAGGTTGATGAAGAGCGAGGACTCGCACTCCAGCGGTCCATCAATGCAGCTCTCTACGATAAACAGCGATACATCGACGCTGCAGCACGCAAGCTGCGCATGACCAAACGATTCGACTCGCTCTGTCGTGGGGTGAGCAACGGTTCGGCAAACGAAGCTCAAGCAGCTGAAGCTTTGAAAAAGCCGCCGACGGTATTGAAAAAGTCCGTGCGATTGTGGGTCTCCTGCAGAAACAAAATCCCCACTTGGCTGAGGTTCTGCCGCGTGTGTTGCTGCTTGCTGAAGACCCACCTCCACTCGACAAGTAGCTGGCAGGAAGCACAGTTAAATATGTGTATCTTTTTTCTTCTAAACCTTCGTCCATCCCTTTCGTCTATCTCGAAGTGCCTCTAGAAAGCGAGCCAGCATTTCGGCAACGTCTTCAAGCTGCGGAATACCACTTGCGCTTAATGCTTTCCTGAAACGCGGCACTCTCAAGTACATGCTTTCATACAAAGTCAATGTTAGTTCGTATATCGTTTGAGTAATAGCGAGGGCACGCATACTCACTCGATATAGTCCTTCCGAGTTTGCTTTAGCAACGTGAGCACCTGCTTCCCGTTCGTAGCCTTATCGCTCTCGACAAGTAGATCTAAGAGAGCCACATTCCGCCATAGTGAAAGTATTTGGTCGCCACCAATACTCGCCAACAATTCCTCTCCACTCTGTTCGCCATCAAACTCGTCTTCCTGTTCGATGGCGATAGCCACTCGAGATACCGCGATACAAACGCGTTTGAAAAACTTTGACAGCCACTGTGGAAATGCCGACACTCGCAATAGCAATTGTGCTACCGATGTAGACTGCTCGCGTAGCAATCCTTGAGACCGTTGCTGCTGACATAGTCGGAAGTCTTCGTTCTGCAGGATAGCGTCCAATGCAAGTAGTAAAGCCGACTGTGCATCCAACACGTTCTCACGCAACACTTTAGCGTGCATGTCGGTCTCTTCGTCACAGTTTTGCTGTCGGGTATTGTAACCCTCCGCGCCGCGAGCAAGTAAATCGCCTACAAGTTTGTTCATTCCCAATGAGTCAACTGCACTTGACCATAATTGCACGTCAAAGCACATGACACCAAGCACGCGAATCACGCCGAGAATGAATTCCAATCGTGATTCAGCATCAATTCCAGGACGTAAGGGGCGGTCGAGCTGAACAACCAGATAGCTAGTTAATCCCGAACAGCCTTCAAGCCGCGACCGGTTCTCAAAGAAAAGGTGTTTCAACTCGTCACAAGACTGGCCAGCAGCCGACAGTTCGTCGAGCAAGTGAATTCGCTGGTCGTCGTCACATGCTCGGACTAGATCCACTGCAAGCGATTCCAATAGCCCTGCTAGTTCAAGACGTAGATCTCTGGGAGTGTCAACGGCGGGTGATCGAGGAAGAAGTTGGTTCTGTGAAAGAATCTCAAGATTTGATGTGAACGATGAGAAGTGTAGCTCAAAGATGCAGCAACAAACCTGTAGGTCGACTCTCAAAGCTCGCGAAATATGAAAGAGCAGCTGCGTCTGTGGCTCGAAAGTGGCGAAAAACAACTTGGAATTTTTCTGCTTTGGTTCGCTTTCTCGCATCTGGAGACAGAACAGTTGACTCGTAGGGAGTAACAGCAATCCACACTGTTTCTTGTTTTCTGGTACGACACGCGATACCGTCGAGATGGTTCCCAACGCTATACGCATGTCGGCTGAAGCTTCGTCTCGACCAGCGAGCGGCACGATAAAAAGGGTGTCGCTTGTGAGTGCGAGCAACTGGAATTTCATCGGCGCGGTGCTCACGACTGCAGCTTCATGATACCTCAACTTTGCAAACTTGTCGACACCAAGTCTGGAACGCAATCGCTCGAGATCCAGGTGCCGCGGGCGGCATAATGTCGGAGCGAACTCCATTGCGACGGAAGTAGGTTGTTAGGAACTGAGTATGAATCTTCACCTTGACAAGCATCAGGACTTCGGCAGATGTCTTCCAAGGTCTATTTCAACACGGTTTGGCCTCGCTTCTTACCTCATTCAACAAAATTTTGCTGCTTCAACAACACCAACAACAACGACACAGAAAGTCCTACAGACCAGGGCAACATGGAAAGTGATCTAAGCTGGAAGTTATCGAACCGGACGATTTTCTAAAGGCTATCTCGCCGTTTTCTGTAGTATTATATACATCGGACCGCTCATTCGTCCTCCGTCTCGACGTCGTCGTCCTCTTCCTCTTCTTCCTCCTCCTCCTGTTCGTCGTCGTGGCTGCTACTGTCGTCGCCGTCAGTACCGCGTGCCTCCTCTTCACCCTCGTGATAGACGATTGCGGCACGCGTTTCATCTTCTTCCTCGTCGTCGTTGGTGTTCACGTGAATCTGTCCGAGCACCAGACTCAGTCGTCCGGCGAGCTTCTGGAGCTGCTCGTGCACTTGCAACCTTGACTCGAGAAGCTGGTAGAGAGCCGATAGACTAGGCACAAGGTCAGGCTGAGCCACGAGGTAGGCCGTGTGGTGCAGGAGCACTGCACGCAGCCACGGGCACAGACGAGCACAACGGGCAGGCGCACGCTCAAGTTTGCGGACAATCACTTCCAGCAGAGTCAGCACACGAGATGCCGGGACACGAGCCACGGTTCGTGCCACAACCTTAACGTCACGAGTTCGCAGGCAGTACTCTAGCAGAGCGTTGTCGCGGGCCTGCAACGCCTGCTCTAACACACTAGCAAGTGATGATGCGTCCGGCTTATCACTGGGGTCCTTCTCTTCCGGGGACTCGGCCTCGCGCTCCGCACGGCTTAGGGCAGCAGTCACGTCACTTTCCACCCGCTCACGCAGATTTTCCACGCGCTCAGCCAGCGTCAGTTCGTTCTCCTCGTCGTCCTCAGCGCTGTCCATTCCTCGAAGCTCGTGGTCTCGTCAACAACTGCCATGGAGTTCGCCAGTCCACGACGGTCGCTGAGTGTCGGCACGACAGTCTTCTCGTCTTCAGCCGTAGCCTCCACTTTCTGTCGCTTGGTGCCGTTCTTGCTGTCCGCATCGGCTCGCTCAGCTGAGAGCAGCAACGCGTCGCTGATCTCTGCGAACTCGAGCTCCTTCTTCCACTGACTGGGGCGGTATCCTCAACAGCAGAGATCGTTTCAAACACAGGCTTCACCAGTGATCCGCGCGCCACCAAAACCTCCGCCTTCTTGTCGTCACTTTGGGTGCTCAACTCCGCCAGCAAAACTCCAGCCGACTCGGCTGCCGACAACGTAGGAGGCAGCGGCTTCGATGCCAGCGCCAATTCCGACGCATCGCTCACTTGCTGGTACTTGTGGACCCATAGGAACAACGCCCCAGCGGGAGCCGTAGCGCCAACAAACAGCTCCACCGTCGGCTTGGCAGACTCAGTCGTCTCCTTCTTGCTCTTCTTGCCCTTCTTGCTTTTCTTAGGCACCACTGTTTCTCCCACTGAAGCACGTGCAAAAATGCCCTCAGCACTATTGGGCAGGCTCATGGTCAGCGCCGGAGCGTCGTGCTCCGTCAGCTCCAAGTCGTACACGTTGACGAACCGTGCACCAGCAGTAGCTGCCAACAAGAACCTAGACGACGCCAGTCCATCCTCCACCGATGCGAACCGCAGCTGCGTCACAGCTGAGGACACGCCCGACACGAGCTTGCGGCTCTTCTTGGCCGACGACAAGTCGAAAGTGCGCAGTGCAGAGCCTCCGACGGCCAGCACCTCTCCGTCTGCTGAGACGGCGAGCGCCGAGGCGCCGCCAGTGCCACAACGGAACTTGCGCTCGACTTGGCCAGAGCTCACACTCCACTCCAGCACGTGCTTGTCGCTGGAGCTCGAGTAGAGTAACGATCCTTGAGGGTTGAAGGCCAGAGCCTGCACGGCGCCGCTCTGACTGGCGTCCTGCAGCGTGTGCTTGACCTCTCCGGCCGCCAGGTCCCACACCACCACGTGGCCATTGCTGGTGCCCAGCGCCAGCAGCCCCAGGCCGCTGTCTCCGCTGCGCTTCTTGCTCTTGCTCTTGGTCGCCTGGGTCCAGGCGGCGCTGGTGTACCGGTAGCTGAGATGGTCCCGCTCCTTGAGCTCCTGTTGCAGCGAGCCGGAAGCCACGTCCCAGATCTTGAGGCGGCCGTCCTCGGACACGGCCGCGAAGTGCGTCTGCGAGTCGGCGAAGAGCTGCATGGTGTGCTACAACTTGTAGACTACCGGGACGAGAGCACCGATGGCAACAATGACCAAATGGCTGGCGTTGACGCAGTGAGAAGATGACTCGACGTTTGTATAGGCATTTAGAAATTCTGCGACGTGTGAGAATTTTAAACAAGACGTTGAGCGATGGCGTAGAGAGACTTGAAGCGCGATTGCACCGGTGAAGCAGCACGAATTTCGAGATCATCGACGGATTTCGAGGAGGTAGAGTCGGTGTGATCTCGTGTGGATGGAGTAGCAGTCGAGTTGGTTACTGCTTGAGACGTCTTCTGTGGTCGAACTGCACGGAATGTTGCAGGAGCTGCAGCGGTCGCTTCCTCGACTGGAGCTGCCGCGTATGGCAGCAATCGCGTGCGATATCCTCCTCCAACACGCTTAACGGACATCGGACGTCGTGGTCTGCGAACAGCAGCGCTTTTGGGCGGTGGCTGGGGAAGTTTTACAAGCGAGGAGGTTTCTGTAGACAGTGTACTGGAGGAGGATGTGGCGTCTGTATGTCGAGTTCTCTCAGCGTCTTCATCGTCCGAGAAGAGGAGGTCGAGGCTGATGCCTCGGCTGATTGCTTCGGCGATAATCTTCTCGTCCGTTGAGATTTCTTTGGCTGGAGGAGATATCAATACAAGTTCGGTTGGTTTTAAAAGCTTCTCGTCCTCGTCATTCTCTTCGTCTTCTGCCATCGATGTGAGTGCAGCTTGAGCTCGATTATTATGAAGCATTTGAAGCCGTTTCCGAGTCTGTCGCTGTAAGACTGAAGCAGCTGAATTCATTTCCAGTTCGTGTCTTGCCTCCATCTCACGAGCTCGACGTTCACGTTCTCGGGCCAAATTCTGTCGACACACGTACGCTTTCATCGCGTGCTGCAACATGGACGCTGCTTGGTTTGACATCCGAATTTGCTTTAGGACTCGACTAGTTCGTCTCGCCAGAGCTCCTCGCAGTACTCGCTGGACTGTGGTCGCTGCTGCAGATTCACGAGCGCGCTCGTCTGCTTGCTTGGCTGCCTGCTGCATCCGCCAAAGTCGACGTTGTCGCGCGGCTTCACGCTGGGCTCGTCGTTGCCTACGCTTGAGTTCGTCTTCCAAAAGGTATTGCTCGCGAGCCTTCAGCTTTTCGAGTTTTTCATGAACAAGCCGTGCTCTCTGAGCTGTGCGTTCCACCACACGCGAGTAGTTCTCCAGCGATCCGTCCTCGTACATGACGCCATGAAATTGCGCTGTAAACTTGACACTTCGTGGATGGGAAAACAAGTTCATGGCTCGATGCGAATCGATCTGCACACCGACATTTCCAGATCTAGCAGTGAACAACATTGGCAATCTCCATCCCTCGGATGCAGTGGCTGAAATATGGGGACCTGTAAAGCTTGGAGCACTCATTTCTCCATCTTGGTTTGCCATGAGTGCGCTACCGGCTGGAAAGGAATGAAATACACGCACAGAACTTCTCCATCGTCACAGAGCAAAGCCGTATTTTTGCTCTCCTAATTTTACATGACAAGCTGATCTTGTCCTCGTGGCGACCACGTCTATTGTTCCTTCACTCCAGTTGTCGTTGTTTGTCGATTTTCCTCCTCCTCTTCCTCACTGCTTTCGTCACCACTCGAGCTTTCTTCCTCGCTCGAAGAGTCGGACGAATCCGAGTCCGAACTGGACGATGAAGATGAGTTCTCGAGCAGACTACACTCGAGCTCCTCCAAAGCCCAACCAGTGTCTCCTTTCTTGAACGCAGCGATGTGAGCACCAAATTCTTCGCTCACTTGTTGGAGACGTTCGTCATTTACAGACTGAATCCACACGCAATAGTCCTGCACGTACAGCGAGTTGAGCAGATACTGTGTCTCGGACTTTTCCACGATCCGGTACAGCGTCAACAACGCACGCAACACCACACGCTTCCCACGCTTCAAAATCTCGCTGGCCTCACGAACACAGCGCAGTGCCAAGTCGTACTGCCGCAGGAAAGGGAAAGTGATCATTCGACGCACAGTAGTCCGCACAATCGAGCGCAAATCGGCGGTCGAATCTAGCCACGAAAGTGTTGGGCTGACGATGCTCACAGTCCACGTAGACTCCACATCGCTATCGCCTTGTGTAGTGAGCTGTTCGTAGGCAAACCCAATGAGAATGTCGACCAGTCCGCCAATTACGAGCTTTTCGTCGGGACTACCCTCCGGTAGCAAGAATTCTTTACGTGGCAGTCGAAGCAGCAACTCCTTCTCTGCATCCGTGAATGAGACGGTTGGCTGCTCAGTGCAACTTGGTTCGATCGACAGCGCGCTGAGATCATATCCAACAGACTTGACACCCGAGTCGACCTCTACAATTAGCGGCTTTGACGTCGTCACTTTAGCGGTTTTAGGCGCAGCTGCCACCGTTGCTAGCACGGGATACTTCCTCCAGAACGGCTCGTATTTCATCGCCAACTCCAAGTACATGTCTTCACCAGCATTGGCAAAGTCCATCAAATACCGCTCAATGTTGAACTGCTGCTCCTCGGCGGCCTCTCGCAGGATACGACGCTGCTGAGGCAGCAAACGTTCCGGGTCGGGCAACGACAGAATCTCGCTTGTCTCGCCATGCCACACGCGAAAAAGTTGCTGTACGCATTGTTAAATCCGTAGGATGGTGCCAGTTGGGTGACACGTACGCCGAACGAGTCTTCGGCTTCCTCTTTCGCCTCCAGCTTCAGCGACCCAGTACTCTGCGTCGTCTTCGTCTCAATGCCAAGCAATGACGAGTCCGTTTTCTGCTGACTGCTCACGGTGTCACCGCTTCCATTACTACCGGACGGCATTTGGGCGCCGTCAATGAGCGCGTTGAGTCGGTCGCTCTCCTCCTGATAGTCCCCAATTGGAGTAGAACCCGACGATTCCAACACTTCGATCAATGGCGCATTCCTGTCATCAACTGCAACGTTAGATCTCATCAATAAAGCGATACAGAAATGTCGTCGTACTGTCTAGTCTCCGTGTTGACGTCCACCGGTGGCTTTTGCGGCTGCAGCAGCTTGGTCAGCATGTCCAGGTCTGGGAATTCCTGGCCTGGCTCCTTCTTGGGCAGATGCACCACAATTGTGCCGTTCTCCTGTCGTATACACTGTCAGTTAGCATCTATGGTATTGCAAAACAAGAACATAATATATCGGCCGACCTTGTTGGGGTCGTACACGGCTTTGGCCAACTCGTCGTCCACCACCTCGTGCGGGAAGTGCAGCTTGAGCAGGAACGGCTTGCAGAAGAACGTAAAGTCCAGTCCGTCCACGAAGAACTCCATGTCCGAGACGCGTACGAACGGCACGTGCACGTGCACGAACAGCCAATTGGCGTCCTGCGTCACGTGGAACGTGGGCGTTGCCACCATGTTGCGACTTGCTTGGTCAAGCGATAAATGGCAACGGTGATGTACTTTTTAAACGTTAAATGCACTTTAAAAAGTGCGGCTCGGTCATTTTGCGATTTTTGGATCGCAAGAAGGGAGGAAAAATACTCAACATGATGACGGCGGACGTGGCCATGGCGGACGGCAGCGCCGGGCTCACGAGCTACTACGAGCAGAAAATCGAGCACCTGGAGCTGACGGTGCGCGACGAGACGCAGAACCTCCGCCGTCTGCAGGCGCAGCGCAACGAGCTCAACTCGAAAGGTAAAATCTTTCTCGAGTGATCATTGTTTATTCCTACTAAAACCCCTACTTTTGTATAATATCTTAGTCCGCTTGCTGCGTGAGGAGCTTCAACTCCTGCAAGAGCCCGGGTCGTATGTGGGCGAAGTGGTCAAGCAGATGGGCAAGTCCAAAGTGCTGGTCAAAGTGAACCCTGAGGGCAAGTACGTCGTGGACGTGGACAAGACCATCGACATTGCTAAGTGCACGCCCAACACGCGCGTGGCTCTGCGCAACGACAGCTACGTGCTGCACAAGATCCTCCCCACCAAAGTGGACCCTCTGGTGTCGCTCATGAAGGTGGAGAAGGTGCCGGACTCGACCTACGACATGATCGGCGGTCTGGACAAGCAGATCCGCGAGATCAAGGAGGTCATTGAGCTGCCTATTAAGCACCCAGAGCTGTTTGATGCTCTGGGGTTGCCCAACCGAAGGGCGTGCTGCTTTACGGGCCTCCCGGCACCGGCAAGACGCTTCTGGCTCGTGCTGTGGCCCACCACACGGACTGCACGTTCATCCGTGTGTCGGGTGCCGAGCTCGTGCAGAAATACATTGGTGAGGGCTCCCGTATGGTGCGCGAGCTCTTCGTTATGGCTCGTGAAGCCTCGCCCTCGATCATCTTTATGGATGAAATTGACTCCATCGGTAGCTCCCGTATGGAAGGCGGCGGTGGTGACTCGGAGGTGCAGCGTACGATGCTGGAGCTGCTTAACCAGCTGGATGGCTTTGAGCCTGCACAGAACATCAAGGTCATCATGGCAACCAACCGTATCGATATCCTGGATGCTGCGCTGCTGCGTCCTGGACGTATTGACAGAAAGATCGAATTCCCAAACCCGACGGAAGGGGTGCGTGCACTTGATGCTACTTATTT
Organism: Phytophthora quininea; assembly: GCA_011947345.1. Classification (NCBI taxonomy): domain Eukaryota; phylum Oomycota; class Peronosporomycetes; order Peronosporales; family Peronosporaceae; genus Phytophthora; species Phytophthora quininea. Next base: position 77,767 of record JAAVTG010000220.1, on the reverse strand, counting down.
TTTAAATTTGTGAGGGATGTTAACGTTACTTTGTGTGTGTAGTCCCGTATTGATATCATGCGCATCCACTCGAGGAAGATGAACCTGCTGCGAGGCATTAACCTGAAGGTGATCGCCGAAAAGATGCCGACAGCTTCAGGTGCTGAGTGTAAGGCTGTGTGCACGGAAGCCGGCATGTTCGCACTGCGTGAGAGACGGATTCACGTGACTCAGGAAGACTTCGAGATGGCCGTGTCCAAGGTCATGAAGAAGGACTCAGAGCAGAACATGTCGATCAACAAGCTCTGGAAGTAAGGTCCTTGCTTGTCTGGTTGGCTACTGGTGGTAAGACAGCCAGAGGGACGGATGGGACTGACGTTTCCTGCTTCAAAATCGAATGAGCTTTGCTTGCAATGTGGAGATGTGTTTGATCTGCTTAGATTGGTGTGTTACTTGGTGCTTTTAGGCGGCTCCCAGTTGTAGTTGTCGAAGAGTTGGTAGTCCAATGGGATTTTCTCTGGAAACTTGACCATGTTGTCGATGCCGCGCAGCGACATGGACGTGAACTCGGAATCAAAATTGGCATATGCGCCAGAGCGAGGGCGAAGCGGAGGTGAGCACATCGTACGCTTTAACAAACGAGTCCAGTCGATGTGGTGCTTGATGAAGAATGGGTGTAGCTTTACTGCAGCAGTTCCGCCGCCGCCAGCTCTGCGTGCTCCAAGCCGCTCTCGTGGGTCTGTGCACAGAAGACTCGCGATGAGATCACGTGCCTCACTGCTCATCTGGGATGGATACGTTACTACGCCGTTCATGATCAGCGAGTAGAGGTGAGCTCTGTTTTGCGCAGTGTAAAACGGCGGTCGGCCTGTCAACATCTCGTAGAGCATGCACCCAAGCGCCAAAAATCGACCGCTTTGCCGTATCCTCGGGTTGGCGTTGATGGTGATGCAGATGCAGACGACCGGTCACCCAGCACAAGCACTTCCGGTGCGATGTAATCTTTGATCCACAAAATGTTGACGCCAGAGTCCAATCGTCGATTCCTGGCTTGGAAAGACCAAAGTCCGCGAGACGAATGTGACCTTGCTGATCCAGCAATATGTTCTCGGGCTTGAGGTCGCGATAGATGATATCTTGCTGGTGCAAGTGCTCCAGCGCGAGAAGAACTTCAGACAAATAGAAAGCGGCCACAGGCTCGGTGAACTGGCCGCGCTGAGAGATGTGGAAGAAGAGCTCGCCGCCTGGACAATAATCGAGCACAAGGTGCAGATGGTCGATGGTCTGGAAGCAAGCGTGCATCTTCACGATGAACGGGTGATCGCGGCATCGCGTCAGTACAGTCTTCTCTGCTTTTGAGTGTTGGATCTGGTTCTGCGCTGCAATGGCCTTCTTGCTGAGCGTCTTGATTGCTACCAGTAATCCCGAGGGCAGATGCCGCGCCACCATGACGTGTCCAAAGCCACCTCGGCCGATGACTTTCAGCGGCTCGTATTGACGAAGCATATACCCGCCGCTATAGCTCTCAGCGACACTAACCGCCTGAACAACGCGAATATCCGTGATAAGTGGCACATATGCTGCTGGGGCTAGTCTTTTCAACGGTGACGGCGGTTTGCCTCCGGTTGGTGTAATAGTAGCAGTCATGGGAGTCGATGCCGGTACAGGAGAAGCTGCGCGATGAGCAATGACCTTAGCCTTGAGTATTGGCGAGTGCAAACGGTTTCCAGGTTTGCTTGGGGAGTTTGACTGCGAACCAGGTTTTGTAGGACTGGGAGTTTTAGGTGCTGATACAGATGTCGATGCTGGGACAACAAAATGAAGCGTGAGGTCTGTCGCTGCGGCGGTTAGCTTTACTGGTGCCAATGAAGATGCAGCAGTAGTTGTTGCGTGTACCTTGGGACTGTCATTAGTAAGACCCGAAGGAATAGTAAGCCCACCAAGTTTTGAAGATGTGTTTGTATCTCCGGGGGAGCACAAAGCGCTAACCTCTGCTGGTGTCGCTGAGGAGACGATGCTTGCCTCATCATCGCCATTGTTGCGGAATCGAATTGCCGTGAAGTCTCAAACGCGGATGCGAAGCGAATACGAGGACTTTGGCCTTCACGCGAGCTCGACGGACTTTGCACAATCACTGAGAACCGTGTCGCCGCATCTTTTTGTTGGTTGCTTGGACGAAGTTGCTGAAGACTCTCCCAAGGCCAAATGAAGTGGAAGAGCCGACGCCCCGTGTTTTCCACGAATCCATTCATGCACAGCTCGTGGCAGTGCTCTGGCCCAATTTCCTGCTCCGCTACGATTTCCTCTTGCGTGTCCAGACTGAAGTGGCGATGTGAGTTCTTACGGTTCGAGGAGAAGGATGCCCGAATGCTTTGACCTAGTTGAACGAGCTGCTGACTTCCTGCGGGCTTGTTGCCGCACTTACGATCGTCAGAAGAGCTGTTGCTTCTCAACTGCACCTTCAACAAGCTTGTTCGAGTACCCCGAGTAACTCGGCAAACGATCGTGCTGCTCTCTGTTTCCACGCTACCATCGGCCTCAGTTTCCACCGTCAATACACTGTCAGCTTCATCGTCGTGGGTATCATTGTTGTTGTGCTTTCCAGTATTCCATCGTGTCCAGTGTGGAAGTAAACTCGAGATGCTCGAGAGCGTAATGAGGCGTGAAGGTCGCTGGGACTTGTGATTCCGGCGGCTGTTCTCGACGTCAACACCGTTCTTATCGAAGTGGCTGCGCCGTAATTGTGCACCCGCGGCGTTCATCATTTCTTTGACTCCGTGAATTGCCATCGGCGTATAGCCGTGGAAGTGGAGAATAAGTGTGCCTAAATACAAGCAAACGTGGCGATTAACTCCATGCAAATTGGTTGGTAGAAATGTGTCGAAACTTACCCCAGGCTCGCAAGGGTGATCGCAACTCGATACAAAAATTGCCGAGCAACGCTGAAGATGCGTACGAGTGGACGAAGTACTCGGTATTCATCAATGACAATATGCCGCTGGGTTCTGTCGCTGTGGGATGTTGAAAGTAAAAGAGATATCCTGTACATATAATGGAGTTGTGAGTGACAAATACTTCGCATTAGATTCAGAAACCCCACGTGCCGTCCAAGATCACAAATACTCGTGATACAATTTTGCCAGTCTTCTGACCACGCTTTGTGAGCACTGGCTGCGTGCTGAGGTTGATGTCATGGAAGAATGATGTTTTTACGCTGGACTCGTTCGTAGTTTCAGAAATATCGGGCTGTGCGATAGTTGGCTCTTCGATCACGATACTTTCTGTCATGATGTAAGTGCTGGTTTCTTTATGGACTCCGGCAAAGGTGCTTCCAACACGAAATGAGGTCGAGACGGAAGCTGTGACCACATCGGACACTCGATTAAGATCATGAGTTTGACGACTGCAAGAATAGTTGGCACTTCCAGGATTAGAGCAAAACTTACAGCGAAGTGGATATTGTCTCCTAAGATTAGTCCTTTGCGACGGAACTGTATTATCCACAGGTCAGACAAGGGGAAAGTGTTCGTGTCGCTCTCAGCTCACCAAGTATCTGTCATCAAACTTTTGAAGATGGAGCTAAATGTCCAAAGCTGGTCATAGATGCTGGAAGATGGGGCTGGTCTTGCGATGCGTTGACTCAAATCGATGTTGGTCCATTGTACTTCAATTCTTCGTGCAACATCGCGCTCTACCGACGAATCAAACCGACTTTGGTATCTGATCGTCGTGAAATGCTCGGAATTGAACTCCAGGACGGAACGGGCAGTATAGCTTCGTCCGTAGAAATAGCAGCGATCGGAGAACTGTCACCACTTGTGTTGCCATCCTCTGAATCACCGGAACTCTCAAACGAAAGACTACTGCAGTTGGAGAAGGGGCTGCGACTATAGAACTATGTTTTCTCCCAATATTCGCGAGGCTCGTCGTCACCGTCGTTGATCTTGTACTCGCTCTCACTGGTAGAAATCGACGAGCCTGGTTCCATGAAGTCCGAGAAATCGCCTACGTCTCCATTCTTCTCCTCGACGGGTGGGAATTCGCCTGCAGCATTGGTCACGGTGGCTGCAGTACCTTGAGTTTCTTCAGACTTACCAGCGTTTTTGAATGTGGGGTCACTCCACGAAGACTCCATTGTGCCAGTCATCACTGAGTGATTGTTACAATGGTTGAGTACTGATTGCGTCGGCGCACTTGAACAAGTTCGTTCCCTGGGAGATCTCCCAAGAGGCTCACGCCCAACGAGACTGAGATGTCCACGTAAATTCTTGGTGTCGGCAAACCTCATTGCCAGTTTTTCTTGTTTGCGGGAAAATACTGCGCCCAAACATGAAGCTGTCACAACATGCTGCAGCTGGAAGAGTGACACAGCCTTTCATCGTTCGCTAGGCCGCGAGGTGTGGCATCCTGAAGTACCCTTCCAAGGAATTAATGTGTGCGCAGAGATCCCCAATGGATGGTGGAGGCGGACTTATTCGACGTTGCCACACCTGGCTGTCGTAGCGTCTCAACCCCGCAGCATCCGGTAAATCAACATGCTCTGTACTCGAAGATTTACCTGGGCCAAAGAGTCTCAGGTCTTGTGCAATTTGCAGCCAAGCCGCCATCGCAGTATCGAAAAATACCGTTTGTGTTTCCTCTTCTTCTCGATGCTTTCGCCCATTTGCTCTCCACAGTGGAAACCATCGTCGGAAAATCTTTACCAATACTTCAGTCTTCTGATCAGCAGTCCATTCGTTCGTTACTACTTGACGAGCTTGGTGGATATCCCCATCGTTGTCAGCCAGAATGGTCAACGCTGTACGAATACCATCATGAGACACTGCGACTCGAAAGCGCTCTGCTACCGCCATCGCGACACGCACTAGCCCACCAAACGCAGCGTCTGAGCTTCTCGCATCGTACAGAACACGAACCAGGGACGCAGCTTCTTGTTGCCCTTCAAACATCCACAGCGGCCAAATACGACGCAGAGATCGCACAAGACGATGCACTTTCGACTCGTCCCGGTAGGTTGCCCCAAACACTTCCTGCACATCGTCAACTGTAGCAAGCAAGAGCTGAAGCGAACAATTGCTACCGACAACATCTCGAGGCAGTTCTCCTTTGAAGTTAGCCGTATGAACAGGCAGAGGAGCTACTGTAGTCGGACCAGCAGCAATAGCAACAGCGTTGCTTTTGCTTGTAGCCATACTTCTCATGCTTCCAGCTGTGCCTGGTGTCGCCGCAGTCCTCGGCGGCATGTGCTGGTCTGTAAGAAGCAAAAAGTCGATCACCTCCACGTGTCCGAGCCGCACAGCGATATGCAGTAGAGTATCGCCCAAAGCCAATTTTCCCTTCTCCACTGCCGAGAAGAACTCCATCTTCTCGTCCTGCTGAGCATTGCGCTGCTCCTCCCGTTCCAGCGAGTCGGTCAACGTCTCCAGCTGGGTCTGCTCGTGCATGCAGATATCCAGGTACGTGGCTCTGGAGACCTGCAGTCCACGCAGTTCCGGACGAAAACTAGATCGAAGAGCGTCCGCATCGCCATGATACGTCGCCACCACCTGCAGATGGCCACGGGATCAGCAAAAGTATCTTATTTGCCGATGGACAAGTTGAAGTTGAGGGCAGTAATGCTACCGACCATCTGGCGGAACTGCAGCGCGTCTTTAGGTGGAGCGCTGTGTGTCTGCCCCATTGATCCAATGCAGGTCCGCAGCAACTAACTTGAAGCGTCACGGCAGACTTGTGAAATATGTGTAGCCATTTACGATCAGACGACAGCATCATTCGACTGGCTTTAGGTTGCACTGCAGACCAGAACGCGTTGGGCCCTGCAAGCACTCACACTTTGGTCGTCTCGACTTGCTCTACCTCAGGAAGCCGAAGAAGCCGAAGAAGCCGAAGAAGCCGAAGAAGCCGAAGAAAACCTCGTTCATCCAAGTCTAGCAAGAGCAATCCGTGATATTCGCTCTCAGCCAATCAGCATCCACTTCGGTCTCATTTGGCGTGAATGCCGCTCGCGGACGAGTTGGGGCTGGACATGGAGGCGCTGCCGCCGTCCCCGACGTCCTCCACGTCGTCCACGTCTTCCTTAGAGGCTCTACTAGCGGAAGACACTACTCCGCCACCGCAGATCTCAGCGCACCGCGTCATGTTCGGCCGCGACGTGATCCAAGTGCCTCTGAAGGAAGCGACGGGCGACGAGTACGTGAATTTGGTGCTCTCGCAGCGGGAGTTTGACGTCATGGCTGTGCACTTGCCTCAATACGAAGAAGTGCCTGCTGAGGAGCTGCTGGAGAGCATAACGCAGCTGCTGAAGGACTCGGAGACCAAACGAAGACAACAAGTGGGGTCTACCGCCACAGAGTCCGCTGACTCGCTCTCCGCCTTCCAGAACCGACTACTAGAGATGGAATACGAGAGGAAGAGACTCCATACAAAAGTAAAGGCAGCTAAAGCTCTGCAAAGCAGTCTTGCAGACGAGAACACGACGCTTAGAGTGCAGGTGCAGGAGATGGAGCAACACGCTGTGGATGTGGAGCAGATACTGCAGGAGAACGAGCTACTAAGAGACCAGACGCTACAGGTAGCAGGAGATGCGAATAAATGGAAACATATCGCGCAGAGTGCGCAGATGCAGCTCGAAGCTTGGCAGAAGAGCTTCGACGACTGAGGGAACAGGTGGCTGATGAACGGGACGAGGTACTGCTCACTACGCAGGATGCGTTTGCAATGGTGGTGGACGATGTGAATCAACGGGAGCAAGTGCTACAACAGCAGTATCTGGCTGAGAAGAGAGAACGAGAGACTATGGCAGAGAAGTACTACGAGCTGTCGGGAAGAATCCGCGTCTTCTGTAGACTTCGACCAGGCCATGACGATGAAGATGATGGCAGGTCACCGGCATTGGTTTTACCACGCCCCAATAATGTTTTGGTCGCAGATTCCGGTAAGGAATTTGCGTTCGATCAAGTGTTTGGACCACAAAGTACACAGGCGCAGGTGTATGCTCAGCTAGAGCCGCTGGTCGTGTCTTTCACGGACGGATATAACGCCTGCATCATGGCGTACGGACAGACTGGCTCTGGCAAGACACACACGATGGTTGGGAACAACGAAGGAGAGTTAGAACACCGTGCAAATGGTCTGACAGTACACACTAACGCTGGCATGATACCACGAGCACTCCAGCAAGTCTTTGCCATTGTGAAGAAGCGGCAGATGGCGTACTCGGACACTCTGCGTGTGAGCATGGTCGAGATCTACAACGACCAAATTCTGGATTTGCTACATGAAGGCAGCAGCGGCGGGGGTAAGAACGCTGTGGCGAAGAGCGAGACAGATATTACAGCCCGCGACGTGAGCGGCTACGCTGACGTTGACGCGGTGATGCGTGACGGCAATGCTAACCGCAACATCGCTGCTACCAAGATGAACTTGGAAAGTAGTCGCTCGCACGCGCTGGTCTTCCTGCACATGGAGAGTCAACACCGAGAAACACGTGAGATGCGAACAAGCACTCTTTGTTTGGTCGATCTTGCTGGCTCCGAGCGTATTTCGCGAAGTCAAGTCGAAGGAGATCGTCTTCGAGAGACTCAACATATTAATAAGTCGTTATCTGCATTGGGAGATGTCGTCCACGCGCTTCAGCACAAGGCCAAACACACTCCGTATCGTAATTCCAAGCTGACGTTTATGCTGCGTGATATGCTATCGGGACAAGCCAAGACATTGCTCATGCTTCAGTTGAGCCCCGATTCGGCTGATGTGGAGGAGACGACGTGCTCGCTTCAGTTTGGAGCTCGCGTCAGCCAAGTGCAGATGGGAGCAGTGAAGCCTAGTGTGGAAAGCGGAGCGCTTTTTAAACTTCAGGAAGACAACCGTGTGCTTGAAGCAAAGACTGCTGCGATGGAGACACAGTTGAGCAGCTTACAACGACAATGCGAACAACACGCGGAAAATTTGCGAGTCGCACACAGCAGTAAGGAGGCACTCGAGCGGCAGCTGTGGCTACTTGGCGGAAGACGCCACGTTACAGAGCCACCAGACGACCAGGACGACTCGCCGATGGAAGATCTATCGCTGTCTCCGTCGCGCCCGCCAAGCCCAACGCCTTCGGCGAAATCATCTCGAAGCGTGTCATCTACGACTTCCGCACGATCGACCCGCTCAATCCGGTCGTCACGGTCGTCGGCATCGTCCGTTCAGCGACCAAATACCCGACGCTCACAGCTGTCAGCGCCATCACGACTAGTAGAATCATCGTCCTCTGCTAGAAGTGCTGGATCAGGTAGACCATCGCCACTTTCTTCAGCAGCGTCGAGACTTCGACGTCCGGGATCGGTACTTGATCGCGAGGCCCGTCGTAAGTCTCTCTCTGGAGTTACTACCGAGAACAGCCTCGACTTCGATCTGCGTCGCAAGTCTCTTTCAGCTGCTGGTATCCAACAAGCTGTGACGCCTGACAATCGCCGCAAATCGTTGTCGACACTGCAATCGCGTTCGTTGTCGGCATTGACAGCCCCCGATCCGCGGGAACATCGAAGGCGGCCTCGCCGCCTGAAGGCCGCGTGCCGCTGCATCCTTCGCGACGTAGTGGATCATCGCAACAAGCTCCTACGGGCAGTCCCACTACAAGACAGTCAGCATCACCTAGCCGACTATCGAGTTTGTCACGCCCGAAGAATCCAAAGGTACCAACGTCGTCTCCAACTCGATCTACTACTTCACCTTCGACGACAAGGAACAGCTCGTCACGTTCCCTGCATCGCTCGAGTTCGAGTCCCATAAGAACACCGACTAGGTCGGCCACTAGCACCCCGAAGACTGTGTCCGAAAGTCGTCGATCATCTTTGAGCAGCCGACGCTCAGCAGCAACGGATTCGGCTACCCCTGGACGGCGATCCATGGATAGCTCACACTCAGGCTTTGGCTGGAAATGATCAGTGTGGGTATTGATCTCACCAGGGTGGAGCAGAACCGACTTCCTCCCGATTGAAGGGAAGGAGTATATACATGCATGTTCAAGAGATTGGTATCAGCATACACATAACTTAGCGTTTACTTTCTCCACTGCTCGCGCGTTGTGTGCAGATCGTCGTCATCCCGATTTTGGCACGAGCGCTCCGGTGCTCTTGGAGTTCCTGTTCGTATCCTCTGCAGAGAAATGTGTGTCTGTTAGCATGTGCTAGCACAAATCAAACAACTAGGAATACGTACTGAAGTGCTAGCCGCACGCGTTCCTCAGTCGTCGGTAGCAGTTGATTGAGCGCCGGAGATCGCGTCGTGTACGTGGTTTTCATGGATACTCGAGGACTCGCAATATTGTGAGGACGAGAAACTATTGTCGACGTTGACTCAGTCTCTAGATCCAGGCTGTGCCGTGGACTCATGACAGCTTCAAGATGCCGGCGACAATCTTCGTTGCGTTGGGTACGGATACGATCTCGTAGCGCTTGCGAGAGCTCCATGTTACGTGACGCTCGATTCTTCGTAGCTTGCAACTCAGCAACGATACGTCGGACAGGCACCGACGGGGCAAAGTGAGAAACTCGCGACTTCGGTAATTCAAACAACGAGGGATTTGCTGCTGCTTTCAATCGATCTGCTGCGTCCTTCGAGATCGCTGCTGGGAGGCTTTGCATTTTCATGCTCCCCAAACTGCCGAAATTGCCGTTGCTTGCACTTCCACTGCTATTGGAAGCGCCAGAAAGTGATCTAAGCCCGGGATGAGAGGAGCTAGTAGAGTCCTGGTTCTCTGTCGTGGATGAGCTTGCAGTATGGTCATCCGGATAGGCTGTAGCAGCGTGCAGTTTGATGTTCGCACTAAACTGCGCTCCACGAAAGAGATACCCCAGCTCTTCCTCCAACGAGCGCCAGTATTCAGGTACGACCCCAAGTTTTACCACGGAGCACACGAAGAAGTAGACACACTCGAAGAAGCGTTCGTCCTCCTTGTGGTTTTCGAAATTGCTACAGTGCAGTACCAAGCGGGCGTACGACGCTGACATGGAGCGTGCACAGCTTTGTTGCGCCTCCATCGCCTTTTGATCCGGTCTTTGAGCTCAGCCACGCCTAACGCCTGTTGTTGATCCTCTTCGTCCCCGCTATCGCTGCATCGCTTCGTAGCTCGCATCATTTGTAAGAGCTCCTTCTCAAGTGATCTCACCTTCACAAAGGCCAGTGAGAAGCCGATTGCTGCGCGTACAAAGTAAAACATGACGTCTAGCATAAAATGTAGACATCAGTTAGCAAATATAAAAGTGTTCTTGCAGACAGACTCTTCCTACCTGTCTTGTGGAAGTCCATGAACTTGAGGGGTAGATGAAATTTGCCATTGCGCCAGCTATACTCGATTTCGCCGTAGATGTCGTCTGTCCAGAGGGACAGCATCGTTAAAATCTTCCGTCATCATAGCACGAAAGCAGGGTCTACATACCCATTCGTTTTCGTACATCATCAGAAGACCTGCGAGGCGACGATGTGACTTGTCTGAGTGTGCATGGTCAATGCAAAAGGGTCAGCACTTGTTAATCAAATTCTGTGTACCAGTTTACTCACGGCGAATCCTGAGTGACACCGCCGCGGGAACGCGGAGGAGCCATCACTGACGTAGTCGTCCTCATCTTGATGACACCAGCTCAAAACTACAACCTGCAACATCAGGGAACAACTTGTCGACGATAAAAATAGGGGCCACAGCCGTAGCAACAAATGTTTCAACACATATTTCCATTCGCCATGCCTCCACTTGAGTCTGCCAGCTCATCTTTGTCTGCACAGCGTTAACGCGTTGTTCAAAACGAAATCTCTGGCAATGCCGTTCGTCGATTCAAACTTGACGCCTCCACACTTTTAAATCGTCCACTCGCTGCCTTCATCGGCCTCGTCCTCTGGTGTGATAAAAGGCGTGTGAATGGACTTGATCATGACCTCTCCACAGAAAATACACTCGGACGCAATGATCTCGTCCAACTTCTGCTGCACCATTTCACGCTCCTGCGCAATCGACTGCTCCTTGGCGGCATTCTTGGCCTTTGCCGATGCTGCAGATCCCTCGGCGCCTGGGGTCATTTGCTCCTTCTCGCTGGACGAGAGGTTCAGGTTCAGAAAAGGGAATGCAGAGAGAGGTCTCTGGAAAAGTTGGTGCTCGCCGGCATCTCTGTCGAAAGCTCGTTCAGCTTCTGGATCAACTGCTTGACCGTTTGTCTCTGGAAACTATTGAGGTGCTTCTGCATCTCCTGACGCAGTGCACCTGCGTGGAAAGCGTGTGAGCAAGGGAACAGGTAGAACTCCTTGCCGAGGATGTTCTGGCCAGTGAGTTCGCAACGCTGGTTGCCTGATACCACGGCGCACCGCTTGCGCAACTTTGCATGTCAGCACGGATCAACTCGGCCGACTGCGTGTAATCTTGCATCTCCTCCTTCAACTGTTCGATGCGGTCGTTGTACACCTCCAGAGACTCGCAGATCTCCTTCTTGAAGTCGTTAATGAGCACAAAGTCGGGGAAGAACGGCAAGATGTCCTCGATTTTCAGCAAGCCGCTTTCTTTTAGAATGTTCATGGCGTCCTTGATCTCGCCACCAGCGTCGATCGTATGCTTAGCGATGAGTGTCCACAGCTTCTTCCGGGTTTCGTCGTCCTCAGGCATACTGGCCATTTCCTTGGCGATCTTCACATCCACTTGAAGGGCTTTTTCAACAGCATCCTGGTACAAACCCATAGCCGAGTAGATGTAAATACACGCGCGATTCTTCTCGTTTTGCGTGCACAAGCGCAGAGCAAAGGCGATATCGAACAGGTGCTTGCCATTGTGCTTCTTGCGCAAGAAACTGATGAGTAAACGCTCATCGGGGTGCTTCGCCAGCAAAAACAGCAAGTAATTGTGAATCGTAGGGTCTCGGTTGCCCTGCTTGATGGCGAACTTCAAGAAGCGGATAGCCATATCCAATACCGAGCGGCTCTTGGTCGTGTTGTTAGCTGGGTCTCCGTCTACGCCGCCAGTCTTTTGGTGCACGTGTCGAACAATGGAAGGAATTAGTCGTGTCGGATTCAACGTCGCTGCCTCAAGCCACGCTTCGTACACCTCCTTGGGCTTGTGGATAATAAGCTCAGGCGAGTATTTGTACCAAAGTTCTTCCACCTTGGAAGTTTCAACACTGCGCAGCAATTCAATGGCAGCGCCATACTCACCACGGTCTACATGATACGTGATCACCTTTTCGTAATCCTCAATAAGCGTCGCGTAGAACACGAGCTCATCCGGTCTGCCGTGGCTTGAGATCAGGTTAAAGGTTGTGGCTGGGTCCAAATGGCTTTTTGGTCCTGTAGGAACTGTTTAAACTCGAACAACAAGTTTGCATGTGCATCCACATCTTGAGCACTACCCTTCAGCACGTTGAACTTGTCCAGAAAGAGTTCAACGATCCACGAGCAGAGCACAGTCTGTTGTGTCTTCTCCTCACTCCCTAAGCTTTTCAGCTTCTGCAATAAGAACAATAGCAGAGAATCGCGCGTCTCCTTCTCTAGGAATTTAAGCGCCACCTCTTCGAAAGAGCGAGTCGTTTTGGCGTAGATTACTGCAGCTCGATCAAACTCGCCCTTGTCGAAGAGCTTGTCGGCCTGCGCAGTCAACACACGCTGACGTTCCCAACCATTGCGGCACACTCCCAGAGCCTGTTCAAAGTCGCGGTCGTCACCGTTGCCCATCACAGCCTTGCTCAGGAAAAGCTTCCACACATTACGGTCCTCATCCGCAATCACTACTTCTAGGATACGGCGACTAGAGTGAATCCACACCGTATTGAACGTATCATCAACGCTAATACCGTGGACGCTGCCTACACGAGAATCAAAACTCTCCTCCATGACGACCACACCACTCAGCTTAGAGACCACTTGAATGTGACGAGCAAACAGCAAAATGACGTGGTACTGCGTCACAGCCATGGAAATCGGCGGTGTCCACGACCGACTACCCGACGATTTTTCAGGCTTGCCAGGGTACGCTAGTAGCCCCGTTCCGGTTGTCACATTCTCCATGGTACTCGACAGACCGAACACAAACTCACCATGGTACACACCCTCTCCTGTAAGCACGCCGAATCCCTTCGCACGTTCACGTTCCTGTTTCGCATAGAATTGCAGCCCGCCTTGGTAATATCTCCCGGTAGTTCCTGGAAGCGTAGCTTGTCCGGACTTGTGTAGTCACTAAACAAGGCTTCGAATCCACCTGGACCACCTCCGATGAACTGGAACATGCGCGTCGGTCTTTTCCCCGACGCCGACGTGGTCAACATGACGTAATACCTCATATCCCCTGACGGGAGTTTCCAATGCTCGAACGCAATGCCCGCGATCGGTCCTTGGTTGGAGATCTGGTAGACCTTCCGGAATGATTTCTCCTTGCCATTGTCAAACTCGGCTTCAAACACTGCGCCAGAGTCTGTGCCAATTAGCACAGGTTCTGAGGCTTCCGGAGATCCGGATTGACGGTCCCAGGCCACACTCGTAAACTGCACAGCTTGAGCCTTCATGATCTTCTTGGGACGTGTCGATCCCGTGTGTAAATAGAAGTTGGAGCCGTTCTCCATCGACACCAGCACGTGGGCTCCTGTGGGGTCGATGAACACGTTGGACATGGCAACACGGGGCTCGATCATGATTTCCTCCACGGTGCCGGAGCTGTCGGTGGCGTCGGTCGTGCACCGCAGCAGCAGCCCCTCCTGGGAGCCCATGGCCAGCACCCCATTGCCCACGCCCACACAGTTAAGCGTGAAGCCCTTGCGCCTCGACACTTTGAGACCGTGCTCCCGCAGCTCGAACATGGGCTTCTCCTCTTCCTTGTCGGCGGCGGGGTCCTCATCCCCCACCGTCTCGAAGTCAAAGTCGTCGTTGCTGGAGTCCCCGAAGCCGTCACCGCCGTACGGGGACTCGTACATGCCTGCAGAGCCCCTCCTATATCGTAGCCCCGCGGAGCTGAACGACTCCTCCTCCTTCTTCCAGTCCGCGAACAGATCCGCCGACATTTTTTTTGGCAAAAAGTTCTTTCGGTACAAAGGAGCTTCTATTCGAGCCTGCGGGCGTTCGAATAGAGGCTCCACACCCGGTGGGTGCAATCATTTCCTCACGCTCGAATTAATGGCGCGGGCGTCCGAATTGAAGGAGCGCTTTTTGAGCATACACAGTTTTAGCCATTGAGTACAGCTAAATCCTAACACAAAGGCGGTACCAACTACAACAAACACCGCGACTCCCACAACGACACCGACAATGACACCGACAATGACACCGACAACGACACCGACAACGACTCGTGCGTTTAGCCGGGACCGTCTTCCAGTCTGGCGGGAGGCGTTTACAACAAGTACGACCCAACCACGATGACCGTGGCTGCAGCAACCCCCATGGCACCCGTGGCCTGGGCAGCTCCACTGTGATGCCCGCTTCCAGACGCCGACGACTCCTTCGAGCGGGTAGAGTGGCCCAAGGAGGACGAATCCTTTTGGTCGATGCCCCTTGGTGTCCGATGATCCCTTGGTAGTCGCAGATGAACTGTCGGTGCCACCAGCAGTCGCTCCAGCGGAGCTGCTGCCGCCCACGGTCGAGTCAGTGGCGGCACTTCCGACAGAACCGGTAGCACCAATGCTCGACGCAGCGGCGCCAGTTTCATGGCCCTGATGGCCCTGGTGACTCGCTGTGACTGCAGTGTCATGCGATCCGGTAGCAGGCGTCACGGCCGGGGCCGATGTAGTTACTGCACCAGCTTCGGTGGTGGTCGGACGTGTGGAGGCAGCCGTGTCGGCGTTGACGCTGACAAAGGTAAGAGCGGCGATGACGAGGACCTGGAAGAACTTCATTGTGGTAAAGTGGGCGGAGTTGGTGGCGGTGGAACTTGAGCACTTGGAGTGAAAAGGAGACTGGCGAGACTGGAGTGGATTGGCTGAAGGGAGAGGTGGTTTTCGTGCGGCATTTGGATATGCGGGTCGGTTTGTCATACGATCACCCTCATGAACTTGTGGATTTTGAGCCAGGTGCTCCGACAAGTGCTCCAAGGTACAGGTGTTTTTCGGATACTATGGATCACTCAAGACGCAATCAAAGTATGTGCGCGCTGAAGGGACAGTCGTGCATGCCGTACGAGATGATCTGCCCCCCACGGTCGAGTCGGTGGCGGCGCTTCCGACACCTGCTTCATGACCTGCATGGCCCGCGTGGGCCGCGGTGGCAGCGGTTCCAGTTCCAGTTGATCCGGTGGTGGTGGCAGCTGTGCTGGCGTTGACGCCTGAGAAGGCAAGAGCGGCGATGACGATGACCTGGAAGAATTTCATTGTTGGCGGAGGAGCCTGAGCACTTGAAAGTGAAAATGAGAGTGAATCGAATCGAGTCGTGGCTCGAATATCGCAGTGTTCAAGGGGGGTCATTGCGGATACTTGGACATGGTGGCCGATTTGCGATAAGATTGCCCTGATGTTCACGAACCTGTGGAGATCGCCACTTGAGCCAGGCGATCCGACGCATACCGCACAAGATGACCAGCATCCCCGTCTCAATCTCCAGTCAACGCCGTTCGCCATCGGCCCGGTAGGACTGTCCGCAACACCAGTTTCTTTTGGCGCCTCCAATTTGGCGCTTGAGTTGGGTCTTCATGAAGTAGGTCGAGAAATTCTGCTTCAAGTGCAGATCGATGTTTTCGAAACGCAGTCGAAAGCTTTTCTGTGGGATCCCCGCTTGCCAAGTACCGAAAGTGAGCGACAACGACCACGGTTGAATAATAACCTTGGACAGGAAAAAACGTTTGCAAGGGCGGAAGTCCACATCCTACGACAACGATTTCGACCAATCATATCTTTTTATTGTGCATTTTGAAGATGGAGAACCCGGAGAAATATGTGATGGGGAGCAAGACGCTGCTGAACGTGCTGCTGGAGCAGGATCGAGACGCCGTGCCCGACGAGGTGCAGCGGGTGCAGGAGCTGGTGGAGTGCATGAACAACAACGCCAAGAAGATCGCGGCGGCGCTGGCGGCGAACCGCAAACGCAGCGCCGGAGGAGCAGACGTCACTGCTCAGCTGCTGAAAGAACAGATGCAGTACAGTGCGCAGGTAAAATATGACCAAGTAACGCGTGAATGTAGGAAAGATATTTATGATACCTACTGTTGTTGTTGCTATTAGATTGTGGGGCTGTATGGGCAGCTGAGTAACAAGCTAGCCCCGGGGCGTAGACCACCACACAGTCGTAGCAATTCAATGGGCTACCAGCTTCAGCAATCCAGTATCTGATTCGGAGTGCCGCAGATTCAGGTGAGCGATATTCTTCTCATATTCCTCATTTTCTGCGGAGAATCCCCCGACATTTGCTGCTACATTTAGCTGCATTCAATGGAGCGCCGTGACTAACACTATTTTTGCTGTTTATACTATTTTTGCTGCTTATACTATTTTTGCTACTTATAGCCTCCTGCCTGTGGAGCAGTCCACTTTGAGTTTGCTGGCGAGCGCAAATGAACTCGGAATATGTTGATCTTTCGACGTGGAGCTATGCACTGTGGTGGCTCGTCATTCTTGTTATCCACGTGATAACTTGTGGATACAATGCCATCTACACTTACGTGTACTGGGGATTCGAGTTGACTTATCTGTATGCGTCCCTTCAGTACGTCAGAATAGGGATGCCAGCCCGTGATCATCCCTTTATTGCAGTCGTGAACTTGGTGATGGCAGCACTCCATGGTGGTTGTGTTTTGGTGATGATTGGAGGATCCTTCCGACACCGTAAGCTGACTTTTACTTTGTGGTCAAAGGATGCATTAGCGGACAATGAAACAAGCGTTGGCGCAGGGCTGACAGCTTCCCGCAGTAATGGCCTCTTGTCCGTCAGAACGCTAGCGGTTCGAGTGTACTACAAGATCTGGGATCGCAAAGGGCTTTTGGGTGTAAACGGAACCAATTTCCACGTCCTGATAGTGGCTCGAAAACTCGTGGCGACTGGGCTTCAGTCAATTCAAGCTTATCGAATGAGCTGGCTTCTTCCCAGGATGACGATCAACCGGTTCTACTTGGGTCTCCTTGTGCTCAATTGCTGGTCTTCAATGGTATTTAACTCTTCACTATTCAAGCGGAGTGAGGCTCGTAGACGGTTTGCGTGTATTCTTTTGGATTGCGTCCTGAATCTCACCGCCTGTATTGGAATTCCGTTGCTTGTGGTTTTACGCTACATCGATGAATACGATTTTACCATTGCCGGCTTCGAGTTGTGGAGATGGTACGATGACGAGTGGACTGCCCGAATGCTGAACGAGATCCAACTGGTAGTCGTGGTGTCTTGGGCGGACATATTCAGCCGCATTATCTTCTCTCTTGGTGTCCTCTTCGCTGCGATTAACATGAAAGAGCTGCTGCGCAGAGAAGCCGACACCGATTGGGGTGTGCACGCAGCTATCAAAGTTAAGCCAAGAATCCACGCCACTACCGAGGATCATGCGAAATCAAATGTGGAGGGGATAAGCATTATGAACAGGAGCAAGAGAACGCACGCTACTCACGGAGTTTTACCGGTCGTTCATTTCTTGTTTGGAATGTGGGAATTGCGGTGGTCGGTCTTCACATTCAGGCGTCGGTGCGGCCCCAATTGCCACAGTGCTTGCTGCAGGTGCATCCCTGGGGGATTTCGCAACCAGCCTGCTATCTGGCCGCGCTCGACTGTCATCGGATCGGCATTTCTGGCAAATTTCATGAAGTGGAAACCAACTGGAATGAGTTCGATCGGTCGACCGTGGTGGCGTTGCTTATTCGCCACTGCCCCGCCCTCGAGATGCCCGAGTTGTTCAACGACTTTCATAAAGTCGCGACCATCAAGGTGTACAACTCGACCATTGACAACTGGGGGCTTCTGCTGCCGTCACCAACACAAACCACCCGAAAGCGTTGACCTTGTACTTGGTGCGCGTCAACATGACCGACAGCGTTCTCCCTGCTGGTTTACAGTCGGCAAATTTCCCGCTCGACCTGCACGACATCGAGCTTTACGACACCAACCTGCGGGAGCTGCCCGACGACTTGGACTCAAAGTGGAATGTGGGCACCACGATCTACATCGAGAACAGCCAGCTGACCGCAGTACCGCCCGTGATCGCTCGACTGGAGCCCTATTGGCTGGCGCTGACTGGCAACCCGATCGACGAGCTTCCTCCCGAGATCTTCGAGGTGCCGAGCATGGTGAACTTGGGGGTGGGCGGCACGAACATCCGAGAGCTGCCGCGAAATGTGACTAGCCTCTCGCCGTCGCTGGGCTCCATCTACGTCACGGCCACCAACGTGTCGTTCGTCTGGTCGTGGATCGACCCTCTTGTGGAGAGGAGTTTGGTCGCAGGCACGCCGGCCTTGATCGCCGGCGGATCGACGTACTGCGCTGATCTCGACCGGATTGAGAAGGGGAGACCGCTGCGTTCCGCGTGCTGCCGTCCCCGAGTACTCGGTGCTGTTGACAGACGCGTCCGCTACGAATCGCGAGACGATTCTGCGCGCGGTCAACTGCGACGTCGAGCTTGAGACGGCGTTATACCCCATCGCTGTCGATGACGCCAATAACGCGATCGTCTAGGAACTTTGGTCTTCTGAACGGCTAGATAAAGGGACCGGAGCCTTGACTTGGTTCATGTGAACATTCAAGTGGCCCCACGGCCGAGCCCCGAGCCAACTGCGATCGAGACAGCGACACCTGGCAGCCACCATTGTTTAGAGCCAAGCAGGCGAAGGACCCCGCTGCTTGCTCTACGCGCGTTGCCCAACTCTACCCAAAGCAACGGATGGCAAGCAATGCCCCGCCGTGCTTGAGCCGTTAGCGCCGCTAGTCCACTCGATCTCCTTCCCCAACGGCGGGGCGGTCCGGAATCCGCGATGTCGCCATTTTCGCCACGTACGCTCGCTCCGATTTCAACGCGTTTGATTGGTCGAGGTTTTTCAACGTTTCTGATTGGCCGACGCCGTTTGACGCATCCCAATGACGCACCGCGCCCATCCCCTCTCAATACGAGTAAAGGTCACTGCATCCAGGTAGAAACCAAGCTCGTACTCTTGCACTATTGCTTTCTCGATGTTGGCTTCCACACACGTCGCTAAAACCAGGTACCCGTACGCTCTCACGCGTGACGCGCCTACCTCGCGGTTCAACGTGGTCCACTTTTCCGATCCGTAGTCAAACCGAGCCTCACTCCGCAAGTTGCCTCGCCTGCCGCACCGCACCGCACCGCGCACGCCTCTAAGCCTCCAAGCCCCCAAGCCCCCTCCCCACCCACCCTCGATGGCCAAGCAGCACCTCGCCAAAGGCATCGGCCGCATGTCCGACATGGTGATGACCAAGGGCAAGGGCTCCTGGATCTGGACGAGCGACAACCGCAAGCTGCTCGACTTCACGAGCGGCATCGCCGTGACGAGCGTGGGCCACTCGCACCCCAAGGTGGTGGCCGCCGTGCAGAAGCAGGCCGCCACGCTCGTGCACGCGCAGGTGAACATCGGCTTCCACCAGCCCATGCTGGATCTGACGGACAAACTGCTGCCGGTGCTGCCCAAGTCGCTCGACTCGCTCTTCTTCGCCTGCAGCGGCTCGGAGGCCATCGAGAACGCCGTCAAGCTGGCGCGCCACGCCACGGGCAAGAACCGCATCATCGCCTTCCAGGGCGGCTACCACGGCCGCACCATCGGCACCATGAGCCTTACCACGAGCAAGACGGTCTACAGCGCCGGCTTCGGGCCGCTCATGCCCGGCGTCACATTCGTGCCGTACCCGTACCACACGCACGGCCCCATTTACGACGAGGAAAAGTACGGCCAGTGGTGTCTGGAGCAGCTGCGTCTGGCGCTGCAGCAGCAGTCGGCGCCCAAGGACACGGCCGCCATCCTGATCGAATCAGTGCTGGGCGAGGGCGGCTACGTGGTTCCGCCCAAGAGTTTCATGAAGGGGCTGCGTGACATCGCCACGGAGAATGACATCCTGCTGATCGCCGACGAGGTGCAGTCGGGCTTCGGCCGCACGGGCAGCTATTTTGCCATTGACGGCCACTTTGACGTGCAGCCAGACATCCTGGCCTTCGCCAAGGGCATCGCCGACGGCTACCCGATCAGCGGTATCGCCAGCCGCAAGGAGCTGACGGACACGCAGCCCGCTGGATCGATGGGCGGCACCTACGCGGGCAACGCCGTGGCGTGCGCTGCCGCCATCGCGACCCAAGAGGTGATCGCGGAGGAGAACGTGCTGGCGAACACACGCGCTCGCGGCGCGCAGCTGCACGCCGGTCTGGACAAGCTCAAGACGTCGGGTAAGTACCCGATCCTGGACGTGCGCGGTCTGGGGCTGATGATCGGCATCGAGTTCGACCCCGCCAAGACGCCCAAGGGCACGGCCAACAAGATCTCGCAGGCGTGTCTGGACCACGGCATGATGCTGCTGACGACGAGCATCTACGAGACGCTGCGCTTCATGCCGGCGCTGACGGTGTCGGAGGACGAGTGCGCGCTGGCACTAGAGATCTTCGAGAAGGCTCTGGACGACGTCTTCTCCAAGTGAGGAGGTGGTGGTGGTGTGAGCTGCGCTGTAGATACCAGGTCTGTCGCCTTATTTTAATTGTTTGTTGAACGCAACGCAGTTGATCGTCCTATCTGCGTTTGCTGCGTTAGTCGTTGAGTGGCAGTGTCAATGGGATGGAATCAAACGAGGCTTTACGTTGAAAACGGTGGATTGAGTGATTAGTTATGACGCGCTAGTTAAAAAGAAATCCAAGACGCCACATCTCTGCAGCGTGTTGCAGTCTTGCTTCCTTGAGCGAGAGCGATTGGTTCGAGGCGCAGTTAGCAGTAGAAGAACCCGCCAAACGGGTGCCCGAACATGCAGCTCGAGCCGAAGCGGGGACGACCGAACGTGTTCCACCAGTCGATCGGGTAGCCCCAGCCGTAGCGGAAGCCACCGCCGAATGGGAAGCGGAAGCGGTGGCGGAAACCCATCCCAGGGCCGCCGATGAACTGCTCGTGGGTCGTCGTGCTGGCACCGGGGAGCGGCTCTTGGTCACCGACGATCGTTACTCCGGGTGGGAGCTGTTCCTGAGTCTCGGGAGCGGCATCTTCGGTAGCGTAGGCGCAGCTCATGACCGCCAGGAGGACCAGCAGAGCAGCAAGAGACGAGCACTTGACCATGATCACCTGGGATAGACACTTGGGCGCTAGGGCTCGAAATAAGGAGTGAGTCGAGCAGTACACGGCGGTCATTTGGAGAGCAATGTGCGACAGTCGCATGGACTTCCCCGCTCGTTCTTCTTTGAAAATGGCTGGTCACATGCCACGCTTCAATTTCGATGCTCTTGTAGAGGGAGGAAACGACGACCACCGATCCACGGCTGCGAATCGTGATTGGTTGAGGAAGTTGAAGTTGAGAGCGAAAACAATTTCATCAACATTAACGACTGCAGAAGGCTACAAAACATTTACCACGTAGAACACAGAGGCCCGACGCGCGCTCACTCGCTGCGCAGCTTGCGGTAGGATCCCTTCTGCGAGGTGGAAGCCCCAGCGGACGCCTGTGCGCCTGCATTGGCCGAGGTCGCAACCGTGTCTGCGTTGGCCGGGGCTCCACCGCCGATGCCCGCACTGGCACCGCCGTTAACGCCGCCACCAACTCCGGCACTGACGCTGCCGCCGCCAATCACTTTTCCGCCGACGCCGCCATTCGCTTGTCCGGTGGCTCCGGCATCGCCGCCAACACCGACCCCCGCCCCACCGCTTACCCCGCCATTGACACCGCCGGCAGCTCCGTGGCCGTAAAGCCCGGCCCTGCCGCCGACTCGCGCTCCTGCCCCGGCCCCGTAGATACTGGCGCCACCACCGACGCCCTCCTGGACGCCGCCGTGAACAGCCCCGTAACCGCCGCCATGCAACAGGCCGAAGGTCTCGGCCACCTCTTTCTCAGCGTTGGCCCCGCTTCTTAGTGCCGCGACGACCAGCCATACCGCGAGGATTCTGTTGCTGAACATGGCTGTTTTTGTTGGTTGCGATGCGATGCGGTGTGTTGTGGTGTGGTGTGGTGTGTGCCGCTTGCTCGGTGGAGAGAAGGTTTGGAAATGAGCTGAGGTTGGGCTGGTAAATAACAATCCCAGAAGAGGACACTGCCCGCCAAGTAGGGCGGTGAAGACTGTGTTCATGATCGAGCCCATGGGCCCCTCCTGGGGCAACGTGTCGTGTCGTGCCATGCTGCACGTTGGCAAGGGCTTGATGACCAGTCGCGCTATTCGGACACGCAGGTGGTTGGATTTTGCTGTTAGGAGAGGAGCTCTTCATGCTCAATGGGCAGCTGTAGAAATCTCCACGTGGGGGGCGCATGTGACCGTCGCACCAGCCACTGGACAGCTTAATTTTAACCAGGACGTCGAACACCTGGGGATGTAAAATATTGGACAACCTTTATTACAGCCCATTCCCGAATTTGCCCACGTCTACAACTATGCATTTGCCCACACTTCTCCATTATGCAAGTCGAGGGCAAATTTACCCTTGCCCATGTGGAGTTTTGTACTAAGCACCTGGTTTTGCAATCACTTGCCGCTGTAACATACTGATGGCTTGTTAGATAGTTAGTGCGGTGAAGTGTGACGGTCGTGACGAGAAACTCATGAAGATCACAACGTACCGAGGTACTATCTCCATTGGCGGCGCAGTCGTTCTGGGTTATCAGCCATGGCCGCAGGCAAGCCTCGGACGAGCCGGCGACGAGCCGGGCTCCTGAGGTTTTGGGGGAGCCGTAAAACCTTACGAGCCCGGTTCGTGAGGTTTTGGGGCTCCCCGAAAAACCTCACGAGCCGGGCTCGCGAAGGGCGCGCTCCCCGAGCGGGTTCGCAATTCGCCGGAATCATTGGCCCAAAAATGCGTTTTTCTTTATTGGCTGATTTTCCAAGTGCAATTTAACGAGATCTTAAGCAGCCAGAGAATAAATTCACCCCTTCCGAGAAGATGGTGCTAACTCGAGCACAGGCTGCAGCCTTACGGGCCCAAGGCGGCGACGTTGCTGTCCAAGTCGATGACCTCGCGTCTGTAGAAGAATCTGCAATCGTCAATCTCCCCAGCGACGTGCAGCCATCGGCCATGACGTTCAATGCAGGCGCTGATTCTCGTCTTGTTGATCTTGCCCAACACATCATCGCGCAGACACAGGCCCTGGCTGATGAGCAAACGCTCCTACAGCATCGACAGCAAGGACAAAGTGACGCGCAGAACGCCGCCTTGATGGCTGTTCAAGCTTCAACCGAGGCAAATGTGCAACAGCTTACAAACCAGCAGCGGTTTATTGCCGAACGCCTTGGTGAAGCTTTAACAGCAACGCAGACAGAGCTCCAAGAGCAGTTCCAGAGGCTCCAGTTGCTGGACAGTGAGAGGTCATCGCAGATTGAAACGTTCGTGAACGAGAAGCTGGCCCAAGCATTGCAGGTAGTGCAACAAGAAGCACGTTCGTCTCAGATGGCGATCGCTGCCTAAACGAATGGTGCAAGTGCTCGCGTTGACGAGCTTGAGACCAAGTTGAGCAGCAGTTTGGAAGCAATCACCACTCACATTCATCAGATGGTGGACGAGAAAATCGTGGCGATGACGGACAAGGCGGCGACAGGGGAGGATACAACTCAGCTAGTGGGCAAGTTGGTAGCAGAGGCGTCTGCAAGTGCTGCTGCTGATATTAAAAGAAACTCGAAGTCGAGCTTGCTCGTGCTCGCGAGGAATTGCAGCGTGGTATTTCGAGTGGTGTGGAAGGCCCTGTACGCGAATATGTTTGACAACTTGTATTGGAGCTAGTGACGCACAGTGAGAGCAAATTGGAGGCAAGAGTACAACGTGCTCTGACGAACACGCAGGCAGAGGTCAATCTGCAGGTGCAGCGCCAGGCTGATGCGATGTCAATTCTCCAGAAACAGCTACACCGCCAGAGCGCGCATCCAAGTAACTCTGTTGACGAAACCGCGAAGACAGAACGTGAATGCGATAACGAGCACATCCAAACACCTCCCTGCGACATCGACCGGAACACCTTCGCTGCACAAATTAACGCCACGCTTGAGCGCAGTCTTGAAGCGGCAGCAGCTACGATCGCTGGTGCTATTAAAGATGGTATGCGCAACTTTGACACAAGAGTGAATCACTCTCGCTGCCACAGTCTGGAATACGACGACGAATATTGTGGCGCTGATGACGAGGGGAGGAGGAGAAGATGAGTGCCGAAGATCTTCGGTTGGAAGAACGTATTCAAGACGCATGGAGAAAAACATATTTTAACGACAGACATGGATCGACAGTCACGCCTTCGGTTGTCCGCAGTGGGTTGCCAGTCCGGCGATGTTTTTGGCAAGAGTGTGACGTCGATCTCATGCAAACAGAGCTTCCTGTTGATGATGTTACGGCGAACTGCTACAGGCAGCACGATACCGTGTCAAATTCAGCAAACGTGGTGCTAGTGCTGCAACCTCCGTCAAGGTCATATGTTGACCGTCCACCAGAAACAAATGCCCCATTTGTTCAGCGTCTGGAGCTACGTCACTCCCGACGTTACCGATCCCCAACGCGTGTATCGGGTCTTCAACATGTAGTCACCGAGCAGCAGCAGCAAGTTGCGCGGCGGGCGGAGCTGGCTGCACGCCAACATGGCTCAAGGAAGTGAGCACAGGACTGGCCGCGAAAGGTATTGCATTAATATATGATGGTGGTCAACTCCGTCTTGCCCAGTTTTTTTACCTAGATGATCGGCCCCTAGCAATGCTGGGGTACCTGCTCGATGCTCTCATGGATGGTGTCGGTGAGTACATGCGGCTCGCGCAAAAGCCTCCCAACATTTTTCTGCAGGCGCCGATGCACTCGAGAGCCTCCAGTGTGATGCCTAACGCGGGGTTAGCGTGGCTGCCATCTCGGGCATCGTGAAAATGCAGACCAGAATCATTGTGAAGGCGGCCATGAAGAGGTCGAACAAACGCTCCGTTCGCCGGCACATCGTGGCACCATTGGTGAGTGGTGAAAGATGTGGTGGAGCAAGTCGTTCCAGTACAAGGCGAGCGTAGTGAGCAAGGCACCACGCTGACCGGCACGCAGGTGGCGACGTTCTTTTCGTTCGGTGTTAATTTGCACTGAAGGACTTCTCGGCTTCCAGCGACGATACATGCACTACGTAAAGAAAGTGTGTTGGAGAGGGACACCGTTTGAGATGCTGAACACTATGTTGTCTACAAGTTATGGGCAGCGATTCTGGAGTATCAACAAAAAAACTCGCAAAGGTGCAGGCTCATCCGGTGGGTAATGCGATTATTTAATGAAAGACTATGATGAACTGGACACGAATGTGATCGTCAATGGGATGACTTTTCTTCCTCGTCTTCCAACTCACAAGACAAGGTGGTGCTTGAAACAAACTCCGACAGAAGGTCAGCATTGAGATCGGCCATGTACGCATCTGGATCAAATTCTAGCACAACAGCGCTAGGCTTGAACGAGTCATGCTGGCCTCGCGGAATCTCTTCGCACTGAAGCAAGTTCACGAATTCGGGATTCCTGTTCAGAAAAATACACATGTCAATGCTGTCTCCGGCCAAGCTGGTGCGCTGGGATGATACCATTTCCCCACTGACGCTGAAGTCACGTTCAATTTGGCACGATGAAGACGGTATGGCGAAAATCACGCGAGCAGCTTTCGGGATGATCCGGTATTCTCCAGCCTCTTCCATTCTCTTCCAAAACTGGAGAACCGATTCTTTTGGAGTCATGTTGCTGTTCCGCAGAACATCAACAGAATCGTCCATCCAGCGATCTAATTCATCTTCAGCACGCCGGTCGACGCGGTTGGATTGCGCTGGTCTCGTCAATCGTGGGGCAAACCGTGTTTCCAGCCTACTAAGATTCGCCTGTATCACGGACGTTTGCTCTTGCCCATGATGAATTGGTCCTGCAATCGATTTCAAAAGCGCGAGAAGGTTCGAGCGGATTTTGTCTGTCACCTCTTTCAGTCTGTCATGAATTGGTTTTTCTTTCATTCCATGTTGCCGGCAACACTTCACAATGACTGTGTTGAGGGATTCTCGAGTTGAGTACTTATAAATCGGGTGAAGCAGCAGCAGCATCTCCAGGACGAAGTCGCATTCCTTGAATTTGGTGTCTTTGTAGTACCGAGAGAAAAACCTCTCGTCCACAGCGTTGCGCAGCAGATCGCGGGTTTTCGACGCTGTTGGCGTTAGTTCGCTGTCCAAAATCCACTCAGGAGTTTTGTCCGTAGACAAATAGTGACGGACCGATCGCTTTGGCTCTAGATCATCGATCCTCGTCATGTACAACGACATAAGAACTTCCACTTGTTCAGCACGCTCAGCTTGGCATTTGAATTTTATATCAGCAATTGGCATCAAAATCGAGAGTACTTGAACCAAATCGGCGTGATGGTTCGCTAGAGGAAAATCGGGCGGCGCCTTCCGATCACGTAGCGCTTGACGCTTTCGTTCGTCGTACCACTCGACGATAGCGGGCCATTTATCCAGTACTCGTTTCATGGCGTTGGTTATGCTCAGGAAGCGAGCAGCTGAGTATCCCAGCAACTTCGTTGACACCCCTTTGTCTTTTCCTTACACAACTCAGCAAAGAGATTCCCTGTCTTGCTCACAAGTTTTATCTGGGTAATTACTAGTGTCATGTTGGAGATTAACTCGGCCACTTCCGGATTAGCGGCTTGACTCTTTTTCCGCCGATACCGCAAGACTCCTTTGTTGCAGCATGCAGCATATGCGCGAAATACCATTCCCACTTCAGTTTGAGCTCCGTTTTCAGCATGTGCTTGACGTCACCGCCGGCGTCACTGGCAGCCCCATAGAAGTTCTTCGGTTCCAAATGAAAGTCACTTAACATTTTCGCTAGCCACCTTTCAAACGGCGCACGAATCCCACCATCACGATCGCTGTAGGCCGGGTTAAATTTCTTCGTCCCTAGAAGATTCGAGTTAAACTGTCCTTCCTTGTCGACCAGGTACACCCTCACTCCCAAGTACTTATCGCCGGTCGTTTTACACGCCCAGAAGTCAGCGACAAGAGTGATATTTGGGTAGGCTTCGCAGTTATCGGCCAGATATTCCAGCATCTCCTTTTTCGTCGCGTGATATAGCTCGATGATGGACTCCATTACACGCTTGGCATTCACGACAGTTCGCATCTCCTCTTTGACGATTAATGCCTCAAGAAGTCTTGACTCATCGTATTCGCCAGTCCTCAAGGGCAGATTGTGGTTGATGATTCGAAGCGTTTCCAGGAGCAAGTTAAGACGAGCAGGGTTGCTGGTAAAAAGTGGTGACGAGCGCAGCTTTTCCACTTCAGCATCTCGTTTACGTTTTCCCGTCAGCTCCACCTCGCTTTTCGGCGATCGAAGATGGTGATCAACCCTCAAATGGCGCGCTGCCTTTGACGTCTTGCCGTTGGACATCGAGAACAGGTTTCTCCCGCTAGTTCTGCAAGACTCGTCCGCGAGACAAGCCCATCTTGTAGTCAGCACGCCGTTCTCGTCCTGGAATTGAACGCGAACTCCCCACTTAAAAATGTAGGACGTCTCAGCTTCTCTCGGCGGAATCACCGTGAACGGGCCAGACGACCGGAAGCTTGCGATCGCCTGCTTGACCGCGCTAGGGGTTGAGCACGGACAGAAGTGGTGGGGGCATTGCATGCCAGGAAACCGTGGAGGTCTTTGTGAGAGGTCGACTTGTGCGCTGCGCAGGATAAATTACAGTGCCGGTCTAAGATTGCAAATATCTTCGGCGAGTTTCTGCCAATCACAGGCTAGTCGAATGGCTACACAACGAGCCCGCAGCTGACCTAATGGCTTCAAGAACGAACCCGAAGCCATTTTGGGCTCCTTGGGCTCCTGGCTCGCGCACTAAAGCGGGGCGAGCCCGGAAAACAGCGGGTTCGGGCTCCTGTAACCTTGGGGAGCCCAAAATCGCAGGTTACGCGTTCGTGTAACCGCGGGCTCGTCCGAGGCTTGGGTGCGACGGTCACATGCGCCCCCACGTGGAGATTTCTACAGCTGCCCATTGAGCATGAAGAGCTCCTCTCCTAACAGCAAAATCCAACCACCTGCGTGTCCGAATAGCGCGACTGGTCATCAAGCCCTTGCCAACGTGCAGCATGGCACGACACGACACGTTGCCCCAGGAGGGGCCCATGGGCTCGATCATGAACACAGTCTTCACCGCCCTACTTGGCGGGCAGTGTCCTCTTCTGGGATTGTTATTTACCAGCCCAACCTCAGCTCATTTCCAAACCTTCTCTCCACCGAGCAAGCGGCACACACCACACCACACCACAACACACCGCATCGCATCGCAACCAACAAAAACAGCCATGTTCAGCAACAGAATCCTCGCGGTATGGCTGGTCGTCGCGGCACTAAGAAGCGGGGCCAACGCTGAGAAAGAGGTGGCCGAGACCTTCGGCCTGTTGCATGGCGGCGGTTACGGGGCTGTTCACGGCGGCGTCCAGGAGGGCGTCGGTGGTGGCGCCAGTATCTACGGGGCCGGGGCAGGAGCGCGAGTCGGCGGCAGGGCCGGGCTTTACGGCCACGGAGCTGCCGGCGGTGTCAATGGCGGGGTAAGCGGTGGGGCGGGGGTCGGTGTTGGCGGCGATGCCGGAGCCACCGGACAAGCGAATGGCGGCGTCGGCGGAAAAGTGATTGGCGGCGGCAGCGTCAGTGCCGGAGTTGGTGGCGGCGTTAACGGCGGTGCCAGTGCGGGCATCGGCGGTGGAGCCCCGGCCAACGCAGACACGGTTGCGACCTCGGCCAATGCAGGCGCACAGGCGTCCGCTGGGGCTTCCACCTCGCAGAAGGGATCCTACCGCAAGCTGCGCAGCGAGTGAGCGCGCGTCGGGCCTCTGTGTTCTACGTGGTAAATGTTTTGTAGCCTTCTGCAGTCGTTAATGTTGATGAAATTGTTTTCGCTCTCAACTTCAACTTCCTCAACCAATCACGATTCGCAGCCGTGGATCGGTGGTCGTCGTTTCCTCCCTCTACAAGAGCATCGAAATTGAAGCGTGGCATGTGACCAGCCATTTTCAAAGAAGAACGAGCGGGGAAGTCCATGCGACTGTCGCACATTGCTCTCCAAATGACCGCCGTGTACTGCTCGACTCACTCCTTATTTCGAGCCCTAGCGCCCAAGTGTCTATCCCAGGTGATCATGGTCAAGTGCTCGTCTCTTGCTGCTCTGCTGGTCCTCCTGGCGGTCATGAGCTGCGCCTACGCTACCGAAGATGCCGCTCCCGAGACTCAGGAACAGCTCCCACCCGGAGTAACGATCGTCGGTGACCAAGAGCCGCTCCCCGGTGCCAGCACGACGACCCACGAGCAGTTCATCGGCGGCCCTGGGATGGGTTTCCGCCACCGCTTCCGCTTCCCATTCGGCGGTGGCTTCCGCTACGGCTGGGGCTACCCGATCGACTGGTGGAACACGTTCGGTCGTCCCCGCTTCGGCTCGAGCTGCATGTTCGGGCACCCGTTTGGCGGGTTCTTCTACTGCTAACTGCGCCTCGAACCAATCGCTCTCGCTCAAGGAAGCAAGACTGCAACACGCTGCAGAGATGTGGCGTCTTGGATTTCTTTTTAACTAGCGCGTCATAACTAATCACTCAATCCACCGTTTTCAACGTAAAGCCTCGTTTGATTCCATCCCATTGACACTGCCACTCAACGACTAACGCAGCAAACGCAGATAGGACGATCAACTGCGTTGCGTTCAACAAACAATTAAAATAAGGCGACAGACCTGGTATCTACAGCGCAGCTCACACCACCACCACCTCCTCACTTGGAAGACGTCGTCCAGAGCCTTCTCGAAGATCTCTAGTGCCAGCGCGCACTCGTCCTCCGACACCGTCAGCGCCGGCATGAAGCGCAGCGTCTCGTAGATGCTCGTCGTCAGCAGCATCATGCCGTGGTCCAGACACGCCTGCGAGATCTTGTTGGCCGTGCCCTTGGGCGTCTTGGCGGGGTCGAACTCGATGCCGATCATCAGCCCCAGACCGCGCACGTTCAGGATCGGGTACTTACCCGACGTCTTGAGCTTGTCCAGACCGGCGTGCAGCTGCGCGCCGCGAGCGCGTGTGTTCGCCAGCACGTTCTCCTCCGCGATCACCTCTTGGGTCGCGATGGCGGCAGCGCACGCCACGGCGTTGCCCGCGTAGGTGCCGCCCATCGATCCAGCGGGCTGCGTGTCCGTCAGCTCCTTGCGGCTGGCGATGCCGCTGATCGGGTAGCCGTCGGCGATGCCCTTGGCGAAGGCCAGGATGTCTGGCTGCACGTCAAAGTGGCCGTCAATGGCAAA
This sequence comes from Phytophthora quininea, assembly GCA_011947345.1. Taxonomy (NCBI): domain Eukaryota; phylum Oomycota; class Peronosporomycetes; order Peronosporales; family Peronosporaceae; genus Phytophthora; species Phytophthora quininea. The sequence goes on along the minus strand of JAAVTG010000220.1, from coordinate 47,437 downwards.
ATAGCTGCCCGTGCGGCCGAAGCCCGACTGCACCTCGTCGGCGATCAGCAGGATGTCATTCTCCGTGGCGATGTCACGCAGCCCCTTCATGAAACTCTTGGGCGGAACCACGTAGCCGCCCTCGCCCAGCACTGATTCGATCAGGATGGCGGCCGTGTCCTTGGGCGCCGACTGCTGCTGCAGCGCCAGACGCAGCTGCTCCAGACACCACTGGCCGTACTTTTCCTCGTCGTAAATGGGGCCGTGCGTGTGGTACGGGTACGGCACGAATGTGACGCCGGGCATGAGCGGCCCGAAGCCGGCGCTGTAGACCGTCTTGCTCGTGGTAAGGCTCATGGTGCCGATGGTGCGGCCGTGGTAGCCGCCCTGGAAGGCGATGATGCGGTTCTTGCCCGTGGCGTGGCGCGCCAGCTTGACGGCGTTCTCGATGGCCTCCGAGCCGCTGCAGGCGAAGAAGAGCGAGTCGAGCGACTTGGGCAGCACCGGCAGCAGTTTGTCCGTCAGATCCAGCATGGGCTGGTGGAAGCCGATGTTCACCTGCGCGTGCACGAGCGTGGCGGCCTGCTTCTGCACGGCGGCCACCACCTTGGGGTGCGAGTGGCCCACGCTCGTCACGGCGATGCCGCTCGTGAAGTCGAGCAGCTTGCGGTTGTCGCTCGTCCAGATCCAGGAGCCCTTGCCCTTGGTCATCACCATGTCGGACATGCGGCCGATGCCTTTGGCGAGGTGCTGCTTGGCCATCGAGGGTGGGTGGGGAGGGGGCTTGGGGGCTTGGAGGCTTAGAGGCGTGCGCGGTGCGGTGCGGTGCGGCAGGCGAGGCAACTTGCGGAGTGAGGCTCGGTTTGACTACGGATCGGAAAAGTGGACCACGTTGAACCGCGAGGTAGGCGCGTCACGCGTGAGCGTACGGGTACCTGGTTTTAGCGACGTGTGTGGAAGCCAACATCGAGAAAGCAATAGTGCAAGAGTACGAGCTTGGTTTCTACCTGGATGCAGTGACCTTTACTCGTATTGAGAGGGGATGGGCGCGGTGCGTCATTGGGATGCGTCAAACGGCGTCGGCCAATCAGAAACGTTGAAAAACCTCGACCAATCAAACGCGTTGAAATCGGAGCGAGCGTACGTGGCGAAAATGGCGACATCGCGGATTCCGGACCGCCCCGCCGTTGGGGAAGGAGATCGAGTGGACTAGCGGCGCTAACGGCTCAAGCACGGCGGGGCATTGCTTGCCATCCGTTGCTTTGGGTAGAGTTGGGCAACGCGCGTAGAGCAAGCAGCGGGGTCCTTCGCCTGCTTGGCTCTAAACAATGGTGGCTGCCAGGTGTCGCTGTCTCGATCGCAGTTGGCTCGGGGCTCGGCCGTGGGGCCACTTGAATGTTCACACATGAACCAAGTCAAGGCTCCGGTCCCTTTATCTAGCCGTTCAGAAGACCAAAGTTCCTAGACGATCGCGTTATTGGCGTCATCGACAGCGATGGGGTATAACGCCGTCTCAAGCTCGACGTCGCAGTTGACCGCGCGCAGAATCGTCTCGCGATTCGTAGCGGACGCGTCTGTCAACAGCACCGAGTACTCGGGGACGGCAGCACGCGGAACGCAGCGGTCTCCCCTTCTCAATCCGGTCGAGATCAGCGCAGTACGTCGATCCGCCGGCGATCAAGGCCGGCGTGCCTGCGACCAAACTCCTCTCCACAAGAGGGTCGATCCACGACCAGACGAACGACACGTTGGTGGCCGTGACGTAGATGGAGCCCAGCGACGGCGAGAGGCTAGTCACATTTCGCGGCAGCTCTCGGATGTTCGTGCCGCCCACCCCCAAGTTCACCATGCTCGGCACCTCGAAGATCTCGGGAGGAAGCTCGTCGATCGGGTTGCCAGTCAGCGCCAGCCAATAGGGCTCCAGTCGAGCGATCACGGGCGGTACTGCGGTCAGCTGGCTGTTCTCGATGTAGATCGTGGTGCCCACATTCCACTTTGAGTCCAAGTCGTCGGGCAGCTCCCGCAGGTTGGTGTCGTAAAGCTCGATGTCGTGCAGGTCGAGCGGGAAATTTGCCGACTGTAAACCAGCAGGGAGAACGCTGTCGGTCATGTTGACGCGCACCAAGTACAAGGTCAACGCTTTCGGGTGGTTTGTGTTGGTGACGGCAGCAGAAGCCCCCAGTTGTCAATGGTCGAGTTGTACACCTTGATGGTCGCGACTTTATGAAAGTCGTTGAACAACTCGGGCATCTCGAGGGCGGGGCAGTGGCGAATAAGCAACGCCACCACGGTCGACCGATCGAACTCATTCCAGTTGGTTTCCACTTCATGAAATTTGCCAGAAATGCCGATCCGATGACAGTCGAGCGCGGCCAGATAGCAGGCTGGTTGCGAAATCCCCCAGGGATGCACCTGCAGCAAGCACTGTGGCAATTGGGGCCGCAACGACGCCTGGATGTGAAGACCGAGCACCACAATTCCCCAGACACCGAAAAGGAAGTGACCAGCTCGCAGAATTGTTCGGGTGGTAGTTGCCATCGCTAGACCTCTGTCGCTAGCATTTCTTTCAACTGTTGATTGTGCACGGTCCTTCGCATTGTTCTTGGATTTCACTTCTGTAGTAATTATGCTTCCTACAGGATGAGTCCTTGTTGATTGTCGGCGAAGCAGATCTTTCACGTTCATCGTTGTATAGAATACTCCAAGCGAGAAGATAATACGGCTGAATATGTCTGCCCAGGACACCACGACGACCAGTTGAACCTCGTTCAGCATTCGGGCAGTCCATTCGTCATCGTACCATCTCCATAGTTCGAAGCCGGCAATGCCAAAATCGTATTCGTCCATGTAGCTAAAAACTACAAGCAATGGAATCCCTATGCAGGAAGTGAGATTCAACACGCAGTCCAGGAGGATGCACATGAGGCGTCTCTGAGCCTCACTTCGTCTGAACAGTGACGAGTAAATGACCAGCAAACTCCAACAATTTATAACAACAAGACTCAAGTAGAATCGGTTGATAGTCATTCTCGGAAGAAGCCAACTCATTCGGTAAGCTTGTATCGACTGAAACGCGGTCTCCACGAGTTTACGAGCCACCATGACGTGGTGAAATTTCGCTCCGTTTACACCAAGGAGCCCCTCACGATCCCAGATCTTGGAGCATATTCGACTGACTTGTCTTCTTCCGGGGCAATACCCAAACTGTCGGCGCGTGATGTCTTCCCTCCAAAACTCTCCGACCATAAAGTAAAAGTCAATTTGCGGGATTGGAGTGATCCTCCAATCATCACCAAAACACAACCACCATGGAGTGCTGCCATCACCAAGTTTGCGACTGCAATAAAGGGATGACACGGGCTGGCATCCCTATTCTGACGTACTGGAGGCACGCATAGAGATAAGTCGACTCGAATCCCCAGTACACGTAAGTGTAGATGGCATTGTATCCACAAGTTATCACGTGGATAACAAGAATGACGAGCCACCACAGTGCATAGCTCCACGTCGAAAGATCAACATATTCCGAGTTCATTTGCGCTCGCCAGCAAACTCAAAGTGGACTGCTCCACAGGCAGGAGGCTATAAGTAGCAAAAATAGTATAAGCAGCAAAAATAGTATAAACAGCAAAAATAGTGTTAGTCACGGCGCTCCATTGAATGCAGCTAAATGTAGCAGCAAATGTCGGGGGATTCTCCGCAGAAAATGAGGAATATGAGAAGAATATCGCTCACCTGAATCTGCGGCACTCCGAATCAGATACTGGATTGCTGAAGCTGGTAGCCCATTGAATTGCTACGACTGTGTGGTGGTCTACGCCCCGGGGCTAGCTTGTTACTCAGCTGCCCATACAGCCCCACAATCTAATAGCAACAACAACAGTAGGTATCATAAATATCTTTCCTACATTCACGCGTTACTTGGTCATATTTTACCTGCGCACTGTACTGCATCTGTTCTTTCAGCAGCTGAGCAGTGACGTCTGCTCCTCCGGCGCTGCGTTTGCGGTTCGCCGCCAGCGCCGCCGCGATCTTCTTGGCGTTGTTGTTCATGCACTCCACCAGCTCCTGCACCCGCTGCACCTCGTCGGGCACGGCGTCTCGATCCTGCTCCAGCAGCACGTTCAGCAGCGTCTTGCTCCCCATCACATATTTCTCCGGGTTCTCCATCTTCAAAATGCACAATAAAAAGATATGATTGGTCGAAATCGTTGTCGTAGGATGTGGACTTCCGCCCTTGCAAACGTTTTTTTCCTGTCCAAGGTTATTATTCAACCGTGGTCGTTGTCGCTCACTTTCGGTACTTGGCAAGCGGGGATCCCACAGAAAAGCTTTCGACTGCGTTTCGAAAACATCGATCTGCACTTGAAGCAGAATTTCTCGACCTACTTCATGAAGACCCAACTCAAGCGCCAAATTGGAGGCGCCAAAAGAAACTGGTGTTGCGGACAGTCCTACCGGGCCGATGGCGAACGGCGTTGACTGGAGATTGAGACGGGGATGCTGGTCATCTTGTGCGGTATGCGTCGGATCGCCTGGCTCAAGTGGCGATCTCCACAGGTTCGTGAACATCAGGGCAATCTTATCGCAAATCGGCCACCATGTCCAAGTATCCGCAATGACCCCCCTTGAACACTGCGATATTCGAGCCACGACTCGATTCGATTCACTCTCATTTTCACTTTCAAGTGCTCAGGCTCCTCCGCCAACAATGAAATTCTTCCAGGTCATCGTCATCGCCGCTCTTGCCTTCTCAGGCGTCAACGCCAGCACAGCTGCCACCACCACCGGATCAACTGGAACTGGAACCGCTGCCACTGCGGCCCACGCGGGCCATGCAGGTCATGAAGCAGGTGTCGGAAGCGCCGCCACCGACTCGACCGTGGGGGGCAGATCATCTCGTACGGCATGCACGACTGTCCCTTCAGCGCGCACATACTTTGATTGCGTCTTGAGTGATCCATAGTATCCGAAAAACACCTGTACCTTGGAGCACTTGTCGGAGCACCTGGCTCAAAATCCACAAGTTCATGAGGGTGATCGTATGACAAACCGACCCGCATATCCAAATGCCGCACGAAAACCACCTCTCCCTTCAGCCAATCCACTCCAGTCTCGCCAGTCTCCTTTTCACTCCAAGTGCTCAAGTTCCACCGCCACCAACTCCGCCCACTTTACCACAATGAAGTTCTTCCAGGTCCTCGTCATCGCCGCTCTTACCTTTGTCAGCGTCAACGCCGACACGGCTGCCTCCACACGTCCGACCACCACCGAAGCTGGTGCAGTAACTACATCGGCCCCGGCCGTGACGCCTGCTACCGGATCGCATGACACTGCAGTCACAGCGAGTCACCAGGGCCATCAGGGCCATGAAACTGGCGCCGCTGCGTCGAGCATTGGTGCTACCGGTTCTGTCGGAAGTGCCGCCACTGACTCGACCGTGGGCGGCAGCAGCTCCGCTGGAGCGACTGCTGGTGGCACCGACAGTTCATCTGCGACTACCAAGGGATCATCGGACACCAAGGGGCATCGACCAAAAAGGATTCGTCCTCCTTGGGCCACTCTACCCGCTCGAAGGAGTCGTCGGCGTCTGGAAGCGGGCATCACAGTGGAGCTGCCCAGGCCACGGGTGCCATGGGGTTGCTGCAGCCACGGTCATCGTGGTTGGGTCGTACTTGTTGTAAACGCCTCCCGCCAGACTGGAAGACGGTCCCGGCTAAACGCACGAGTCGTTGTCGGTGTCGTTGTCGGTGTCATTGTCGGTGTCATTGTCGGTGTCGTTGTGGGAGTCGCGGTGTTTGTTGTAGTTGGTACCGCCTTTGTGTTAGGATTTAGCTGTACTCAATGGCTAAAACTGTGTATGCTCAAAAAGCGCTCCTTCAATTCGGACGCCCGCGCCATTAATTCGAGCGTGAGGAAATGATTGCACCCACCGGGTGTGGAGCCTCTATTCGAACGCCCGCAGGCTCGAATAGAAGCTCCTTTGTACCGAAAGAACTTTTTGCCAAAAAAATGTCGGCGGATCTGTTCGCGGACTGGAAGAAGGAGGAGGAGTCGTTCAGCTCCGCGGGGGCTACGATATAGGAGGGGCTCTGCAGGCATGTACGAGTCCCCGTACGGCGGTGACGGCTTCGGGGACTCCAGCAACGACGACTTTGACTTCGAGACGGTGGGGATGAGGACCCCGCCGCCGACAAGGAAGAGGAGAAGCCCATGTTCGAGCTGCGGGAGCACGGTCTCAAAGTGTCGAGGCGCAAGGGCTTCACGCTTAACTGTGTGGGCGTGGGCAATGGGGTGCTGGCCATGGGCTCCCAGGAGGGGCTGCTGCTGCGGTGCACGACCGACGCCACCGACAGCTCCGGCACCGTGGAGGAAATCATGATCGAGCCCCGTGTAGCCATGTCCAACGTGTTCATCGACCCCACAGGAGCCCACGTGCTGGTGTCGATGGAGAACGGCTCCAACTTTTATCTACCCCTACGCTACTATCGTTAGTGGGATCAAGCACCGAATCTGCTAAGCGCAATATTTTACATCCCCCAGGTGTTCGACGTCCTGGTTAAAATTAAGCTGTCCGGTGGCTGGTGCGACGGTCACATGCGCCCCCACGTGGAGATTTCTACAGCTGCCCATTGAGCATGAAGAGCTCCTCTCCTAACAGCAAAATCCAACCACCTGCGTGTCCGAATAGCGCGACTGGTCATCAAGCCCTTGCCAACGTGCAGCATGGCACGACACGACACGTTGCCCCAGGAGGGGCCCATGGGCTCGATCATGAACACAGTCTTCACCGCCCTACTTGGCGGGCAGTGTCCTCTTCTGGGATTGTTATTTACCAGCCCAACCTCAGCTCATTTCCAAACCTTCTCTCCACCGAGCAAGCGGCACACACCACACCACACCACAACACACCGCATCGCATCGCAACCAACAAAAACAGCCATGTTCAGCAACAGAATCCTCGCGGTATGGCTGGTCGTCGCGGCACTAAGAAGCGGGGCCAACGCTGAGAAAGAGGTGGCCGAGACCTTCGGCCTGTTGCATGGCGGCGGTTACGGGGCTGTTCACGGCGGCGTCCAGGAGGGCGTCGGTGGTGGCGCCAGTATCTACGGGGCCGGGGCAGGAGCGCGAGTCGGCGGCAGGGCCGGGCTTTACGGCCACGGAGCTGCCGGCGGTGTCAATGGCGGGGTAAGCGGTGGGGCGGGGGTCGGTGTTGGCGGCGATGCCGGAGCCACCGGACAAGCGAATGGCGGCGTCGGCGGAAAAGTGATTGGCGGCGGCAGCGTCAGTGCCGGAGTTGGTGGCGGCGTTAACGGCGGTGCCAGTGCGGGCATCGGCGGTGGAGCCCCGGCCAACGCAGACACGGTTGCGACCTCGGCCAATGCAGGCGCACAGGCGTCCGCTGGGGCTTCCACCTCGCAGAAGGGATCCTACCGCAAGCTGCGCAGCGAGTGAGCGCGCGTCGGGCCTCTGTGTTCTACGTGGTAAATGTTTTGTAGCCTTCTGCAGTCGTTAATGTTGATGAAATTGTTTTCGCTCTCAACTTCAACTTCCTCAACCAATCACGATTCGCAGCCGTGGATCGGTGGTCGTCGTTTCCTCCCTCTACAAGAGCATCGAAATTGAAGCGTGGCATGTGACCAGCCATTTTCAAAGAAGAACGAGCGGGGAAGTCCATGCGACTGTCGCACATTGCTCTCCAAATGACCGCCGTGTACTGCTCGACTCACTCCTTATTTCGAGCCCTAGCGCCCAAGTGTCTATCCCAGGTGATCATGGTCAAGTGCTCGTCTCTTGCTGCTCTGCTGGTCCTCCTGGCGGTCATGAGCTGCGCCTACGCTACCGAAGATGCCGCTCCCGAGACTCAGGAACAGCTCCCACCCGGAGTAACGATCGTCGGTGACCAAGAGCCGCTCCCCGGTGCCAGCACGACGACCCACGAGCAGTTCATCGGCGGCCCTGGGATGGGTTTCCGCCACCGCTTCCGCTTCCCATTCGGCGGTGGCTTCCGCTACGGCTGGGGCTACCCGATCGACTGGTGGAACACGTTCGGTCGTCCCCGCTTCGGCTCGAGCTGCATGTTCGGGCACCCGTTTGGCGGGTTCTTCTACTGCTAACTGCGCCTCGAACCAATCGCTCTCGCTCAAGGAAGCAAGACTGCAACACGCTGCAGAGATGTGGCGTCTTGGATTTCTTTTTAACTAGCGCGTCATAACTAATCACTCAATCCACCGTTTTCAACGTAAAGCCTCGTTTGATTCCATCCCATTGACACTGCCACTCAACGACTAACGCAGCAAACGCAGATAGGACGATCAACTGCGTTGCGTTCAACAAACAATTAAAATAAGGCGACAGACCTGGTATCTACAGCGCAGCTCACACCACCACCACCTCCTCACTTGGAGAAGACGTCGTCCAGAGCCTTCTCGAAGATCTCTAGTGCCAGCGCGCACTCGTCCTCCGACACCGTCAGCGCCGGCATGAAGCGCAGCGTCTCGTAGATGCTCGTCGTCAGCAGCATCATGCCGTGGTCCAGACACGCCTGCGAGATCTTGTTGGCCGTGCCCTTGGGCGTCTTGGCGGGGTCGAACTCGATGCCGATCATCAGCCCCAGACCGCGCACGTCCAGGATCGGGTACTTACCCGACGTCTTGAGCTTGTCCAGACCGGCGTGCAGCTGCGCGCCGCGAGCGCGTGTTCGCCAGCACGTTCTCCTCCGCGATCACCTCTGGGTCGCGATGGCGGCAGCGCACGCCACGGCGTTGCCCGCGTAGGTGCCGCCCATCGATCCGGCGGGCTGCGTGTCCGTCAGCTCCTTGCGGCTGGCGATGCCGCTGATCGGGTAGCCGTCGGCGATGCCCTTGGCGAAGGCCAGGATGTCTGGCTGCACGTCAAAGTGGCCGTCAATGGCAAAATAGCTGCCCGTGCGGCCGAAGCCCGACTGCACCTCGTCGGCGATCAGCAGGATGTCATTCTCCGTGGCGATGTCACGCAGCCCCTTCATGAAACTCTTGGGCGGAACCACGTAGCCGCCCTCGCCCAGCACTGATTCGATCAGGATGGCGGCCGTGTCCTTGGGCGCCGACTGCTGCTGCAGCGCCAGACGCAGCTGCTCCAGACACCACTGGCCGTACTTTTCCTCGTCGTAAATGGGGCCGTGCGTGTGGTACGGGTACGGCACGAATGTGACGCCGGGCATGAGCGGCCCGAAGCCGGCGCTGTAGACCGTCTTGCTCGTGGTAAGGCTCATGGTGCCGATGGTGCGGCCGTGGTAGCCGCCCTGGAAGGCGATGATGCGGTTCTTGCCCGTGGCGTGGCGCGCCAGCTTGACGGCGTTCTCGATGGCCTCCGAGCCGCTGCAGGCGAAGAAGAGCGAGTCGAGCGACTTGGGCAGCACCGGCAGCAGTTTGTCCGTCAGATCCAGCATGGGCTGGTGGAAGCCGATGTTCACCTGCGCGTGCACGAGCGTGGCGGCCTGCTTCTGCACGGCGGCCACCACCTTGGGGTGCGAGTGGCCCACGCTCGTCACGGCGATGCCGCTCGTGAAGTCGAGCAGCTTGCGGTTGTCGCTCGTCCAGATCCAGGAGCCCTTGCCCTTGGTCATCACCATGTCGGACATGCGGCCGATGCCTTTGGCGAGGTGCTGCTTGGCCATCGAGGGTGGGTGGGGAGGGGGCTTGGGGGCTTGGAGGCTTAGAGGCGTGCGCGGTGCGGTGCGGCAGGCGAGGCAACTTGCGGAGTGAGGCTCGGTTTGACTACGGATCGGAAAAGTGGACCACGTTGAACCGCGAGGTAGGCGCGTCACGCGTGAGAGCGTACGGGTACCTGGTTTTAGCGACGTGTGTGGAAGCCAACATCGAGAAAGCAATAGTGCAAGAGTACGAGCTTGGTTTCTACCTGGATGCAGTGACCTTAGTTCGTATTGAGAGGGGATGGGCGCGATGCGTCATTGGGATGCGTCAAACGGCGTCGGCCAATCAGAAACGTTGAAAAATCTAGACCAATCAAACGCGTTGAAATCGGAGCGAGCGTACGTGGCGAAAATGGCGACATCGCGGATTCCGGACCGCCCCGCCGTTGGGGAAGGAGATCGAGTGGACTAGCGGCGCTAACGGCTCAAGCACGGCGGGGCATTGCTTGCCATCCGTTGCTTTGGGTAGAGTTGGGCAACGCGCGTAGAGCCAAGCAGCGGGGTCCTTCGCCTGCTTGGCTCTAAACAATGGTGGCTGCCAGGTGTCGCTGTCTCGATCGCAGTTAGCTCGGGGCTCGGCCGTGGGGCCACTTGAATATTCACATGAACCAAGTCAAGGCTCTGGTCCCTTTATCTAGCCGTTCAGAAGACCAAAGTTCCTAGACGATCGCGTTATTGGCGTCATCGACAGCGATGGGGTATAACGCCGTCTCAAGCTCGACGTCGCAGTTGACCGCGCGCAGAATCGTCTCGCGATTCGTAGCGGACGCGTCTGTCAACAGCACCGAGTACTCGGGGGACGGCAGCACGCGGAACGCAGCGGTCTCCCCTTCTCAATCCGGTCGAGATCAGCGCAGTACGTCGATCCGCCGGCGATCAAGGCCGGCGTGCCTGCGACCAAACTCCTCTCCACAAGAGGGTCGATCCACGACCAGACGAACGACACGTTGGTGGCCGTGACGTAGATGGAGCCCAGCGACGGCGAGAGGCTAGTCACATTTCGCGGCAGCTCTCGGATGTTCGTGCCGCCCACCCCCAAGTTCACCATGCTCGGCACCTCGAAGATCTCGGGAGGAAGCTCGTCGATCGGGTTGCCAGTCAGCGCCAGCCAATAGGGCTCCAGTCGAGCGATCACGGGCGGTACTGCGGTCAGCTGGCTGTTCTCGATGTAGATCGTGGTGCCCACATTCCACTTTGAGTCCAAGTCGTCGGGCAGCTCCCGCAGGTTGGTGTCGTAAAGCTCGATGTCGTGCAGGTCGAGCGGGAAATTTGCCGACTGTAAACCAGCAGGAGAACGCTGTCGGTCATGTTGACGCGCACCAAGTACAAGGTCAACGCTTTCGGGTGGTTTGTGTTGGTGACGGCAGCAGAAGCCCCCAGTTGTCAATGGTCGAGTTGTACACCTTGATGGTCGCGACTTTATGAAAGTCGTTGAACAACTCGGGCATCTCGAGGGCGGGGCAGTGGCGAATAAGCAACGCCACCACGGTCGACCGATCGAACTCATTCCAGTTGGTTTCCACTTCATGAAATTTGCCAGAAATGCCGATCCGATGACAGTCGAGCGCGGCCAGATAGCAGGCTGGTTGCGAAATCCCCCAGGGATGCACCTGCAGCAAGCACTGTGGCAATTGGGGCCGCACCGACGCCTGAATGTGAAGACCGACCACCGCAATTCCCACATTCCAAACAAGAAATGAACGACCGGTAAAACTCCGTGAGTAGCGTGCGTTCTCTTGCTCCTGTTCATAATGCTTATCCCCTCCACATTTGATTTCGCATGATCCTCGGTAGTGGCGTGGATTCTTGGCTTAACTTTGATAGCTGCGTGCACACCCCAATCGGTGTCGGCTTCTCTGCGCAGCAGCTCTTTCATGTTAATCGCAGCGAAGAGGACACCAAGAGAGAAGATAATGCGGCTGAATATGTCCGCCCAAGACACCACGACTACCAGTTGGATCTCGTTCAGCATTCGGGCAGTCCACTCGTCATCGTACCATCTCCACAACTCGAAGCCGGCAATGGTAAAATCGTATTCATCGATGTAGCGTAAAACCACAAGCAACGGAATTCCAATACAGGCGGTGAGATTCAGGACGCAATCCAAAAGAATACACGCAAACCGTCTACGAGCCTCACTCCGCTTGAATAGTGAAGAGTTAAATACCATTGAAGACCAGCAATTGAGCACAAGGAGACCCAAGTAGAACCGGTTGATCGTCATCCTGGGAAGAAGCCAGCTCATTCGATAAGCTTGAATTGACTGAAGCCCAGTCGCCACGAGTTTTCGAGCCACTATCAGGACGTGGAAATTGGTTCCGTTTACACCCAAAAGCCCTTTGCGATCCCAGATCTTGTAGTACACTCGAACCGCTAGCGTTCTGACGGACAAGAGGCCATTACTGCGGGAAGCTGTCAGCCCTGCGCCAACGCTTGTTTCATTGTCCGCTAATGCATCCTTTGACCACAAAGTAAAAGTCAGCTTACGGTGTCGGAAGGATCCTCCAATCATCACCAAAACACAACCACCATGGAGTGCTGCCATCACCAAGTTCACGACTGCAATAAAGGGATGATCACGGGCTGGCATCCCTATTCTGACGTACTGAAGGGACGCATACAGATAAGTCAACTCGAATCCCCAGTACACGTAAGTGTAGATGGCATTGTATCCACAAGTTATCACGTGGATAACAAGAATGACGAGCCACCACAGTGCATAGCTCCACGTCGAAAGATCAACATATTCCGAGTTCATTTGCGCTCGCCAGCAAACTCAAAGTGGACTGCTCCACAGGCAGGAGGCTATAAGTAGCAAAAATAGTATAAGCAGCAAAAATAGTATAAACAGCAAAAATAGTGTTAGTCACGGCGCTCCATTGAATGCAGCTAAATGTAGCAGCAAATGTCGGGGGATTCTCCGCAGAAAATGAGGAATATGAGAAGAATATCGCTCACCTGAATCTGCGGCACTCCGAATCAGATACTGGATTGCTGAAGCTGGTAGCCCATTGAATTGCTACGACTGTGTGGTGGTCTACGCCCCGGGGGCTAGCTTGTTACTCAGCTGCCCATACAGCCCCACAATCTAATAGCAACAACAACAGTAGGTATCATAAATATCTTTCCTACATTCACGCGTTACTTGGTCATATTTTACCTGCGCACTGTACTGCATCTGTTCTTTCAGCAGCTGAGCAGTGACGTCTGCTCCTCCGGCGCTGCGTTTGCGGTTCGCCGCCAGCGCCGCCGCGATCTTCTTGGCGTTGTTGTTCATGCACTCCACCAGCTCCTGCACCCGCTGCACCTCGTCGGGCACGGCGTCTCGATCCTGCTCCAGCAGCACGTTCAGCAGCGTCTTGCTCCCCATCACATATTTCTCCGGGTTCTCCATCTTCAAAATGCACAATAAAAAGATATGATTGGTCGAAATCGTTGTCGTAGGATGTGGACTTCCGCCCTTGCAAACGTTTTTTCCTGTCCAAGGTTATTATTCAACCGTGGTCGTTGTCGCTCACTTTCGGTACTTGGCAAGCGGGGATCCCACAGAAAAGCTTTCGACTGCGTTTCGAAAACATCGATCTGCACTTGAAGCAGAATTTCTCGACCTACTTCATGAAGACCCAACTCAAGCGCCAAATTGGAGGCGCCAAAAGAAACTGGTGTTGCGGACAGTCCTACCGGGCCGATGGCGAACGGCGTTGACTGGAGATTGAGACGGGGATGCTGGTCATCTTGTGCGGTATGCGTCGGATCGCCTGGCTCAAGTGGCGATCTCCACAGGTTCGTGAACATCAGGGCAATCTTATCGCAAATCGGCCACCATGTCCAAGTATCCGCAATGACCCCCTTGAACACTGCGATATTCGAGCCACGACTCGATTCGATTCACTCTCATTTTCACTTTCAAGTGCTCAGGCTCCTCCGCCAACAATGAAATTCTTCCAGGTCATCGTCATCGCCGCTCTTGCCTTCTCAGGCGTCAACGCCAGCACAGCTGCCACCACCACCGGATCAACTGGAACTGGAACCGCTGCCACTGCGGCCCACGCGGGCCATGCAGGTCATGAAGCAGGTGTCGGAAGCGCCGCCACCGACTCGACCGTGGGGGGCAGATCATCTCGTACGGCATGCACGACTGTCCCTTCAGCGCGCACATACTTTGATTGCGTCTTGAGTGATCCATAGTATCCGAAAAACACCTGTACCTTGGAGCACTTGTCGGAGCACCTGGCTCAAAATCCACAAGTTCATGAGGGTGATCGTATGACAAACCGACCCGCATATCCAAATGCCGCACGAAAACCACCTCTCCCTTCAGCCAATCCACTCCAGTCTCGCCAGTCTCCTTTTCACTCCAAGTGCTCAAGTTCCACCGCCACCAACTCCGCCCACTTTACCACAATGAAGTTCTTCCAGGTCCTCGTCATCGCCGCTCTTACCTTTGTCAGCGTCAACGCCGACACGGCTGCCTCCACACGTCCGACCACCACCGAAGCTGGTGCAGTAACTACATCGGCCCCGGCCGTGACGCCTGCTACCGGATCGCATGACACTGCAGTCACAGCGAGTCACCAGGGCCATCAGGGCCATGAAACTGGCGCCGCTGCGTCGAGCATTGGTGCTACCGGTTCTGTCGGAAGTGCCGCCACTGACTCGACCGTGGGCGGCAGCAGCTCCGCTGGAGCGACTGCTGGTGGCACCGACAGTTCATCTGCGACTACCAAGGGATCATCGGACACCAAGGGGGCATCGACCAAAAAGGATTCGTCCTCCTTGGGCCACTCTACCCGCTCGAAGGAGTCGTCGGCGTCTGGAAGCGGGCATCACAGTGGAGCTGCCCAGGCCACGGGTGCCATGGGGTTGCTGCAGCCACGGTCATCGTGGTTGGGTCGTACTTGTTGTAAACGCCTCCCGCCAGACTGGAAGACGGTCCCGGCTAAACGCACGAGTCGTTGTCGGTGTCGTTGTCGGTGTCATTGTCGGTGTCATTGTCGGTGTCGTTGTGGGAGTCGCGGTGTTTGTTGTAGTTGGTACCGCCTTTGTGTTAGGATTTAGCTGTACTCAATGGCTAAAACTGTGTATGCTCAAAAAGCGCTCCTTCAATTCGGACGCCCGCGCCATTAATTCGAGCGTGAGGAAATGATTGCACCCACCGGGTGTGGAGCCTCTATTCGAACGCCCGCAGGCTCGAATAGAAGCTCCTTTGTACCGAAAGAACTTTTTGCCAAAAAAAATGTCGGCGGATCTGTTCGCGGACTGGAAGAAGGAGGAGGAGTCGTTCAGCTCCGCGGGGCTACGATATAGGAGGGGCTCTGCAGGCATGTACGAGTCCCCGTACGGCGGTGACGGCTTCGGGGACTCCAGCAACGACGACTTTGACTTCGAGACGGTGGGGGATGAGGACCCCGCCGCCGACAAGGAAGAGGAGAAGCCCATGTTCGAGCTGCGGGAGCACGGTCTCAAAGTGTCGAGGCGCAAGGGCTTCACGCTTAACTGTGTGGGCGTGGGCAATGGGGTGCTGGCCATGGACTCCCAGGAGGGGCTGCTGCTGCGGTGCACGACCGACGCCACCGACAGCTCCGGCACCGTGGAGGAAATCATGATCGAGCCCCGTGTAGCCATGTCCAACGTGTTCATCGACCCCACAGGAGCCCACGTGCTGGTGTCGATGGAGAACGGCTCCAACTTTTATCTACCCCTACGCTACTATCGTTAGTGGGATCAAGCACCGAATCTGCTAAGCGCAATATTTTACATCCCCCAGGTGTTCGACGTCCTGGTTAAAATTAAGCTGTCCGGTGGCTGGTGCGACGGTCACATGCGCCCCCACGTGGAGATTTCTACAGCTGCCCATTGAGCATGAAGAGCTCCTCTCCTAACAGCAAAATCCAACCACCTGCGTGTCCGAATAGCGCGACTGGTCATCAAGCCCTTGCCAACGTGCAGCATGGCACGACACGACACGTTGCCCCAGGAGGGGCCCATGGGCTCGATCATGAACACAGTCTTCACCGCCCTACTTGGCGGGCAGTGTCCTCTTCTGGGATTGTTATTTACCAGCCCAACCTCAGCTCATTTCCAAACCTTCTCTCCACCGAGCAAGCGGCACACACACCACACCACAACACACCGCATCGCATCGCAACCAACAAAAACAGCCATGTTCAGCAACAGAATCCTCGCGGTATGGCTGGTCGTCGCGGCACTAAGAAGCGGGGCCAACGCTGAGAAGAGGTGGCCGAGACCTTCGGCCTGTTGCATGGCGGCGGTTACGGGGCTGTTCACGGCGGCGTCCAGGAGGGCGTCGGTGGTGGCGCCAGTATCTACGGGGCCGGGGCAGGAGCGCGAGTCGGCGGCAGGGCCGGGCTTTACGGCCACGGAGCTGCCGGCGGTGTCAATGGCGGGGTAAGCGGTGGGGCGGGGGTCGGTGTTGGCGGCGATGCCGGAGCCACCGGACAAGCGAATGGCGGCGTCGGCGGAAAAGTGATTGGCGGCGGCAGCGTCAGTGCCGGAGTTGGTGGCGGCGTTAACGGCGGTGCCAGTGCGGGCATCGGCGGTGGAGCCCCGGCCAACGCAGACACGGTTGCGACCTCGGCCAATGCAGGCGCACAGGCGTCCGCTGGGGCTTCCACCTCGCAGAAGGGATCCTACCGCAAGCTGCGCAGCGAGTGAGCGCGCGTCGGGCCTCTGTGTTCTACGTGGTAAATGTTTTGTAGCCTTCTGCAGTCGTTAATGTTGATGAAATTGTTTTCGCTCTCAACTTCAACTTCCTCAACCAATCACGATTCGCAGCCGTGGATCGGTGGTCGTCGTTTCCTCCCTCTACAAGAGCATCGAAATTGAAGCGTGGCATGTGACCAGCCATTTTCAAAGAAGAACGAGCGGGAAGTCCATGCGACTGTCGCACATTGCTCTCCAAATGACCGCCGTGTACTGCTCGACTCACTCCTTATTTCGAGCCCTAGCGCCCAAGTGTCTATCCCAGGTGATCATGGTCAAGTGCTCGTCTCTTGCTGCTCTGCTGGTCCTCCTGGCGGTCATGAGCTGCGCCTACGCTACCGAAGATGCCGCTCCCGAGACTCAGGAACAGCTCCCACCCGGAGTAACGATCGTCGGTGACCAAGAGCCGCTCCCCGGTGCCAGCACGACGACCCACGAGCAGTTCATCGGCGGCCCTGGGATGGGTTTCCGCCACCGCTTCCGCTTCCCATTCGGCGGTGGCTTCCGCTACGGCTGGGGCTACCCGATCGGCTGGTGGAACACGTTCGGTCGTCCCCGCTTCGGCTCGAGCTGCATGTTCGGGCGTCCGTTTGGCGGGTTCTTCTACTGCTAACTGCGCCTCGAACCAATCGCTCTCGCTCAAGGAAGCAAGACTGCAACACGCTGCAGAGATGTGGCGTCTTGGATTTCTTTTTAACTAGCGCGTCATAACTAATCACTCAATCCACCGTTTTCAACGTAAAGCCTCGTTTGATTCCATCCCATTGACACTGCCACTCAACGACTAACGCAGCAAACGCAGATAGGACGATCAACTGCGTTGCGTTCAACAAACAATTAAAATAAGGCGACAGACCTGGTGTCTACAGCGCAGCTCACACCACCACCACCTCCTCACTTGGAAGACGTCGTCCAGAGCCTTCTCGAAGATCTCTAGTGCCAGCGCGCACTCGTCCTCCGACACCGTCAGCGCCGGCATGAAGCGCAGCGTCTCGTAGATGCTCGTCGTCAGCAGCATCATGCCGTGGTCCAGACACGCCTGCGAGATCTTGTTGGCCGTGCCCTTGGGCGTCTTGGCGGGGTCGAACTCGATGCCGATCATCAGCCCCAGTTGATTTTCAACGATGCAGCTGTTTCACATCCCGAGTTCAATTTCAATGCTTATTCATGACGTTCTTCCAAAACGATTTAAAAACGCTTTTGCGCTGGTGACCTCTTTCCACCATGCAACCAGTTGGGCTTGTCGGTCTCATCAGTTGCATCGTCACTCTCGTGCTGCGTAAAAATGCTTAGCTCCTGCATAGACCCGATGCTCGGTTGGCTTGATGGTAGTGCTCCCGTAGTTGCTGTCATCTGGTAGACGCTAGTGTGCGCAGTGGCTAGCCGATTGTTTAACTCTTGCATACGCTCACTCAATGCTTGACATCGGCCTTGTGCGCGCACGATACCCGCTGGCCTGTCCGTCGGTTTAGGTTTGCGTCGATACTTCTTTTCAAACTGGGCCTGCCACGATCGTATTTGCTGTACATACTGCCGCTTCATCGCCTGGGATTTACGCAACTCTTGCTTGGTTAGAATCCCAATGATATGTTGTTGTTCTTGTGACGACGTATTGAGTGCCGAGGCTGCTACGAGATTTATCGACGAAAGGTACGAGTGGTCAAGTATGTCCTCGACAACTGTTGCCTCAAGCAGAGAGCTTAAAAACTGATGCTCTGGCGACCCAGCCGTGACTTTGCTCAGCAAGTTTTGTTTTTCCATGAGCGACCCGTGAACACGCATTCCAGTGAGCATCTCGACCATAACGTAAGCCACACTCCGGATATCTAGCGCCTTGGCAGTGGACACTGTCAGTGAACTACCGTTTGAGCGATAACATTTTAGGTCGCCTAGAATGCTAGTCAAATGGAACTCTTTAGGGATGAAGAATCCACCGCAAAAAGTATTGAACACAGTTGCACCTTTGAGCGTGAATTTTCTCTACGGTTGCTGCGGATGGGAACCATGCTGCAATCTTGAGGATATTTCCGCCGCACAAAAGTAACGACGACATCGATATCTGAAAAAGCATCAGTGAAAGAGGTACAATACATAATCGTGCAAAATTGGCTTACTCCGCCACACAGCATTTCGTTCTACTTCGAAAGAACTGGTCAGCTCTGTTACACCGGTAACTTGGATAACCAGGGTGCTAGACTCACCTTATGCAGTGTGCTGAGCCCTCTGACGACTTGATACACATATTGCTTGACTGCCAACGGGTGGAGCTGTTCAAAATCCTGGTATATCCTGTAGACAATTCATCAATTTCACATTTTTAAACTCTTCCACAACAACAACAACACTTACGCTGCCAGAGTGCGGACAACTGAGGTGGGAGACCGCAGATAAATCCGACCGCGGCTGCAATGCACCGAGTCGTACGAGAACACGTGAGTTCCTTCTCCGTCCATGCACACGCTGCCCCACTGCTCGATATCGGTAGCCAAGGTTTCGACTGCCGAGGTGTCCTGGACCTCCACATCGTCAGCCAATTCAATACATTCGACGGATAATATCTGGCCACTAGCATGCAGAAGTTAGCAGACCGTCGGTTCACTCCATAACGACGCCATCGCCACTCACGTTTTCCGATCCAGCGCCCTGTAGATGCATCCTAGTCGCCCCACCGCCACGTTCTCCGCCGATAGAGGCAGTCGGAACGGCTCGCCATCGTCTGCAACGGAAGCAGAGCTTTCAGCTTGCTGCATCCTGTCGGATCAGCCGCCACGAAGCGTCGCTGGTCGACACAACCACATAGCATCGGGTCGTTTGCATTGATTCGCGACGAATTCATGGCGTACACCAATTACGGCGCCATATCCACCACATATCCGAGCACCAAGGTGGGCTGGCTCAGCAGCTCATCGCCACAAGAACAAGGCTTTCGTTTGAAAAACTTTTCGGCCAATCAAACCGAGGATATGCGTGTCCTTACCATCGAGGGGCGGAAAAAACACGTCAGACTTGAGGACGTCGGCACCACAACTAAAAGCGACTGTAAAGCCCCCGCCACCATGATCACCAAGCCCGTGCGCGTACTGAGCGAGCGTATCATGAGCCGCGGCTTTGAGCCGACCGTCGCGCGGCTGATGGAGAACGTACGGAACCTGGCCACGGCTGCTTCTGTACTACATTAACCTGATTACTGTTGCTGTGTGCAGGTGAACAAGGTGGTGCGGTCGCAGCCAGGCCTCATCTCCCTGGAGACGCTCAGCGACGTCAACGACCACCACAAATACGTGGTGCTCTCCGAGGTGCATTCCCTGGGGACAATGTGGGGAGATACTACAGGAATTGATACTGACATTTTTACTTGTTGCGTAGTGGCGGTCGATCAAGGACTACCAGGCGTGGACGGCCAGCGAGGCGCACAAGAACTGCACCGAGCAGATCGACGAGGTGCTGGACGTGCCTGGCAAGCGCACCACCATCTACAAAAAGCCCGATGAAGATATTTTCCTGCTGTAACCAACCAACTTTAGGGACGCAAGTGGCCAGGGTGGTTGAACGGCGCAACGCCCACTTGGTATCAGCATGAGGCCTCGTATACCGGAGGTTTGCCACAAAAAATAAGGCGGCAATGCAGCTCTCAGGACGCAGGACCCGACACTACATAATGGCAACTTGCGATTTCGACTGTATCGTCTGGTTTGCCTTCGTCTTGCTGGCGTTGTTTGTTGTAGTCCTCGACTGATCAACGTTTTGCTGTCCGTAAATACCTGAACACAGTGCATCAATCGTCGTTATTCGTATGCAGCGCACACGAGGACGGCTGGCAAAACCCCAGCTCGCTTACCTTTGGTGGAGCTCGTCCCAACTGCCACACCATACTGAGCTATTGCAACTGGGAGACGCAGACTTCGATGTCCAACTTAGATCGATAGCAACTTCTTTTCTTGCGTTCGAAGTGCGGCTCGAACGGCTCGTTCTTTAGACACAGCATGGACCATGACAAATTGCTGGCCCAACGAAGACACTGCAGGGAAATTCGATTCTTTGTATCGACGCACATGCAATTCAGTGTCTCCTCGGCCATTTTTCGTTTGCGTCGCCTGAAAAGTTTTGCTGTTGTTCGAGTATGGTTACTATAAGATTAGTGCACCCTTTTCATTCCAGACAAAGGATAGGCGATCAGGCTGATCATCAGCCCATGAATCAGTCAGAGCCAGGCTGGAGAAGCTGCGCAAACATCCTGAAGACAAGCATCGATCAGAAGAGAAACATATCGATGTTTATCATGGCGCGCGCTGGCTTTCTGAGAAGTTTTCTCAGACCAGTTATCATCCCGAGGCAGCACTATAACGTCCTGGAGGAATAGACTTGTCTTTCGAACATCAGAAATCCTGGTGCTATTAAAACGAGCAAGCCCATTAAATGGTTGCCTCCTGCATTGACGGCCGGCAATTCCAGAGCGGCACAAATACGTAAGGCTTATCTCTTTAGATTTGATGCAACATCCCAACCCGAATTGGCAGGCGTTGCGACCAAGGATAATAATCTTGACCTTTGTCGGGACGTGACCAGAATGTATCCAGGACTCCAATTTTCGATCCAGCAGCTCCGACAGATTCGTGCGAATTTCATTAGACAGGTTTCGCAAAGCTGAAATTCCTGCTCCAGTCAGAAGCCGCAAGAAGCCATCTGGATCTGACTGGAACGGGCATAGTTAGTTTTCGCAGCAAATTCCAGTCAAACAGCAGAAGGTAAGGGATGATATAAATTGTTGGAGTGGTTCTCGGTCGTCCGCTAACTCAACTTGCTGCTCTGCTAGCGAAGGACAGAGACATCGCCACATATGGTCCAAGCCTCTCCCGTCTAGCGCGCACGTTCGGTGCCGCTCCCTGCAGGCATTATAAAACTGAGCTGCAGCCACCAATCTCCGACCACGACAACACTCACTCTGTCGCAGGGGAGGCTGCCTCCGTGCCATCGTCTGCTGCTGCACCAGCTCCGTCAAAGCCAGCATCGAAACGAAAGAAGTTCAGCATCGCGGACGATGTAGTTCTCCTCCGGTAGGTCATAGCGGACACACCGTTTGCCTCGGGGAGAAGAGCATTGATGGACTCATGGGAATCTCTAGCAGCTAAGGTGCGAAACATCGACGGCTTCCCAAAGACCGAGCTCAAGGGCAAAGCAGCACAGGCGAATTTCGTGGCACCTCTTCAAGCTCATCGGCAATGGGACAACAAGTCACTCGGGCTTTCCGGCGCTTCGGAAGATTACAAAGAGCGCAAACAATTATTGGGTGAGGCTCTCCTGCTCGTTGACGAGAAGGTGAGAGAGGATGCAGTCAAGTCTGAGAGAAAGAAAGAGAAGGCCAAGGCTGAAGAAGCCATAGCAAAGAGTGTTCGTAAAGAGGCCGTGGAGCGCATGCGTAAGCGCGCCGATCCAGTTGACGGTGGCAGTGCAGCTAAGAAGAAGCTGAAATTTACTGTGTACGACTTGATCCGCGAGGACAACGAGCAGGAGCGTGAGCAGAAAGCAGCTGAGCGTCAGGAAGACCTCGAAGAGCGACGTCGGGAGCGCGAGTTGATGCAAGAGGAGAGACGGCAAGAGCGAGTAAGATCGAGAAGAGCGAGCCGCAGCTCGTGCACATCAACTGGAGTTGGTGAGACTGGAAAAGGAGAAGTATGCAACGATGATAAAGCTGGCAATGCTTAACCAAAGTCAAGCTGAGTAAGCTAGGGTGTAGCTAGCCAAGGTACTTTCCAGCGAAGGCGGTGGTAATCCGAAGTAGCTGCTAATTTGGTTTCCACCAGAATAACAGTTGTGGCAATTAGTAAGTAGCATGGCAACTTTCACAAACTTGCCAACAGGCGACAAGCCAATCTTTTGCTGCTGCGGATACGCCACAAATGCCCACAACGTTTTCAGGCACTTGAAATTCCACTCGACGGATTCACGCACACGGCTTATTTCCTTGTTAAAAGCTCGCTCAAACGGATCGCTAATATTGCCTTTGTATCCACTGAGCACGTTCTTCTGCACGCCGTATGCGGGGTCACCATATAGAAATCGGCCCGTGAAAAGAGCAGCATGGTCATCAAAGTACTGCATCAGCTTGCTTTCGCGCGGCATAGCGATGTCGTGGCGTCTTCCTCCCATTGGGCCCCAAAGTGAATGCACATACCGTCTGGTACTGTGACGGCTTGGTAGTTGAGACAGTGACAGCGTTTGTGGCCGCTATAGCAGAACTTTTGCAGGTTCTCTCCAGGAGCTCCCGGACGAGGTGCTGGACGGCAAACACGCAGCTTGGTACCATCAGGAAATCCAAAAATCGTGTCAATCGGCGACCCGTTGCTAGAAATGGCTGCACAGTAGTCCAGCATTCTCTCCTCCACTAAGCTGTGTGCAAAGAAAATTTTCTCTGCAAACTTGGCATGGACATGGTCGATCATGGGAAGAAATATTCGTGAAAGAGCGCCTCGGGAACGACCAAAACACGCAATTAGGTCGTAGTAGCGTAGGGGACACGCTAGCCGGCTCAGCATGATACACAACGCCTCGATGCCTGTTGCGCGATCCCTGTTAGTGGTGATGACCACGTCCGGCACGCGAAGAAGATTACACAAGCGCTGCAGCCCTGCAACGTTAAAACGAAATTCCAGCTCACAATTTGCATCCGTGTAGTCGTTTAGGTTGAACACAACTCTTGGGATTAACGGTCGCTCAATCTCACCTCCATGGAGAAGGAGAATGTACATCAGCTTCTTCCTTTTCGACGACACCTTCCTCATGATGTACGCGCGCAGCATTTCTTCTTCGCCTGGTATGCTAGCCAGTGAAAATAATCGACTGTGAGAGGATGCCCTATTCCTGTGAATTCGTTATTCCTGTGAATTTCAGACGCAATTCCATTGCGTACAAACCTAATCGGCTCCGGACTCGTTTTTGTTGTTGCTTTTCTTGACCTGAACGGAACCGGAACGGCATTGTGTTGCCGGTGGTACGGTGATGATCCGTTACCGACCTATGTTACCATGAACTCGCGGTTAGCAGTTTCGCCCTTGGGAGAAACCCCTCGGGAGGGTGGTTTGTTAGCAGTTAGTTCGGAATTCGCCATGGAATAGACATTCCATTCGTTCTCACCTCGGTCCCTGCAGTTCCTCAAACCAGGAGTAGCAACACATTGCGAAATCTCTCTATTATAATACCAGTTCCGAAGACGGAACATATCCAAAACTATATATCATCACACAGGTTGTCGAGAGATCTTCCGCTTCAACAGGTAGAAGCATAGCACTCGAGTGTACATGTATTACTGTATTACTGTAGCTTCGGTGGCACTAACAACATCCTCATGCCCACAGCGCTTCATAGCTAAGCCTCAGCTGGACGGTTGCTTGTCGTTGCTTTGGCCATCAACTACTGCTACAGTGGTGAAAAATATTAACCTTACCAGTCAAAATACAGTGGCATGTCGAATCGCCTAGTGGCAATCCCAAATTGGAAGATCGTCCGTTCATCTGAGGGGACAGCACCAGTGGGATCGCCGACAACAAAGACATTCCAAGTTGGAATTTTCCAACCAATTTTGCGGGTCAGGTGTCCTCAGGAGAAGAGCAGTCGACATTTGCACGCAGCCTGCGGAAAATGTTAACGTGGATACCATGTAGGCGCTGCTCAAGCAGTTCGCCCACCGTGGCTCGCTGCAGTATCACTTCCATCACTACCACGAGACTGGGGACGGCGTTCTATCGGCGACAGACTGTCGTGCAAGGAGGTTGACGGCAGGATTAAGCGGTTGGGCTTCGACTGCTCCACGTATGGATCAGGTTATGGCGGCTTTAGACAGCAACGGCGGGCACACGAAAAGGCTTGTACAGACCTTCAGCGCCCAGGACCTAACGGAAAAAGCCCTCCAAGAGTAAGACAGTTCCACAGATTTCAAACAGCAATAAAGGTGTTCGCAGTGTATTCAATGTTTTTCCAGCTGCCCCCTGTGTTTCTAGAGCTAATTCGTTGTGGTGGCCACTGCCAGCATGTTAATGCTGCTGCTGCTGCTGCCGCTCTACATTCAAGGTTTGAGCCTACTATTGAACTCGAACTCGTGCTCTAGACGACGCGGTACATGTGAATTATAATTTCTTACCTTCCTTGTTCACACTGGACTGGTCCACCTCGATCGGCGCCAATTCCGCCTGCGACCTCGCCGCATCGGACAATATGGCCATTATAAGCTTGAAATCGGTGTGCGTCATCCACCGAGGATTGGCGTTTGATCTCCCAATTTATCGTCTTCTGGGGCGTCGTGGTCGTGATCGTTGGCCGACGAGGGGCTGGATTACTGCTATTAAACAGCAACTTTTGGTGTTTCCTTGACAATAGCAGTGAAAGTGCCGTACCAGAGTACAAAGTCTGCGTCCACAGGGACACGCTGCAGCACCGTCCAGCCCAGCTCGGGTTGACCCTGTGAGTTTTAGTAGTCACAAAACTTTCAGACGGATGGAAGGTTTGAGTGGCAAAGGCTGGCTGTGTTGGCGTTATGCTCTGCTCTCCACAATGCAGAACGCGGAATGACCGCTGCTGGACTGGGTGGTGAGCACTTGGGATCTTTTCCTGGTGGGTTTTGCTGTTGTCGCACTCCACCGTCTTGTGGGAGAAGTCGCTCGGTCTCCAACCAGCAACTATTGATTCTCTTAGGCCCTGCAGCAGTGGCGCGGGGCCCCAAGCATAGCGCCATCAACCAGCGAGTACGCACCGGGGCGTTCACGACACGACTGTGACACAAGACATCGAGCTGTCTCAACTCCCTGTTGTCCTTACGGATTCGGCGATTCCTCTCAGCGTGGTCTTGCGCCTCCGCCCATGTCTCCCAGTTGCCGTACCAGGTCTGCGGGGATTTTACACGAATACTGTACGGTTCCAACGGCCATATTCGTGATCGGGTCGCGACTGCGTTCTTCATCGACTCATAGCTGGAATGGCGTCGCCACCACTTTGGCAACTCGCTGGCAGATTGCAGCAGCGCTAGGTCGGCGGCTCGCCATGCACCCGAGATGTCCTAGCCGCTCGTCGTCTTGCCCTACTTCATTGTTTTCCTCCAACCCTTCCCATTCAACCGCCTCGTAGCAGCTTCGCCCTGGAATAGTGACACTTCACTCAAAACCACCGAGGCGCTTCAATGTACACCAGCGTGAGCATCGGGGCGAAGACCTATAGACGGAGTCCGCAGTTCCGCGCCACGACTAGATTATGCCGCGTTGTCGCCCTCGTTGGTGACTGGTAACGCGTGATCGAGGGTCCGCTGGCTGACTGGTGCGGCAAGCTCCCAAGGAGAGGGAAATCTTTTTACGTCCTGGAAATGTCCAGGCCCACATCTTGGACTCAACCAAGATTAAAATCCGTGCGAATTATATTGCCCACAAAAGCACCGAAAGGATTTGTGCCAGTCTTACCTCGCCTTTGTTGAGCTCACTCGTGAATTCGCTTCGTTGGAGAGCAACCGATCGCTATCGACCATGCGTCGGTACTACCTCATTGTTGCGACTTGGGTCACCCTGCTGGCTCAAGTCGACCCTGCCGTGGCTAACGCTTCCTCAAAGCCGCAGCTAACCGCTGCCGATGACAACGCGGGCAAGCGCATGCTTCGTGCTGCCAAGGTGAAAGAGACCGAGGACATCCAAAGCGACGACACCGACGATGAAAGCGATGAAGAGATTTTTTCCTGAAAGAACTTGATGTTCCGGAAGCCCCAGTCCGAGAGCGAGGTCAAGGCTGCACAGAGGGCACGTGAAAATAATGCCTTCCGCGCTGCGAAGACGGAAGCCAAAGAAATAGAGTTCGCCACGGGGACGTAGGACTCGGACTACATCTAGGAGAAGCTGGGCCTGGAGAAGCCGGGCGACCGCTCCTCGAAAAGTAAGAATTACACGTGTTCAAGGTGTGGCAGAACTACGAGAAGGTCCGTCTGCACAAGGCCGCCGCTGCCGTTGCTTTTATATGCGTGTTTCGCGTTGATGCAGTTTTGCAATGAAGTTTCGCTTAGTTCGTTGAAACTTTGCAATACTATTTCGCTCTATTCTAGCTGTTTTTGTGAGAAAGCATTGTTGTTGTTTGATTCTGGGTGAAGGATGAATTCACGAAAGTAACTCGCTTTCATGTACATGGATACCACCAGCCAGTTCAATTGAAATTCATGATGCTTGGCGCAGTTGGAGTCTTACATCACTGTAGTGCTAAGTTACGATAACTAGCTTAACTAGTTGTCCTTGTGAAGTACGCAGTTCGTAGCGCAGAGCTCACAGTAAATTGTTTTGAATATTACAACTCCTTGCATATACTGTACCGGTACAACATTTTTGAGAAGAGATGCCCATCTCTCGTTGAATTCACCCACCTCCCATTCAAGTATATCTTACCGCTTTCTATATCGCGTGCCAACAACAGCAGAAGCGAGGCGACGACGTCTCCAGTGCGTCTCCCAGCTTTGCCATGGACCTGCCCACGTCCTTCCGTCCGCTGGACGACCTCCCGACCGACCTCAAGGCGCGTGCGAGGACCCCCAGCGGCGAATATGACGAGCCCATCACCAGTCCGCGCGACGTGGCCCGCCAGACGTCGGCCACGGTCTCCAGCAGCTTCTTCGACTCTGGCGACGGCATGAAGTACCGCCAATTGCTGGAGGAACGTAAGGCGCCGGCATCATCCCACGAGGATCTGCAGACCAGCGCCAGGGTCCAGTCGGCCTCCAACGTGCTGGCTCTGGCCCCCAGAGAGAACCTCTCGGCCTCGGCGCCTCTGCGGCGCTACAATAGCTCGCAGAGCTTGATGCAGGCCGCCATCGAGCGGAAACGCAGCATCGGGAGCTCCAGCGCCGCCGCCATGATGCGCGCCGCCAAGGCCATGCCGGAGGACTGCACGGGCTTCGTGCGTATTTATTTCGAGAATAAAAGCTTCACGTCGTCCACAGTGTTCAAGCTCATGGGAAACACGACAGTGCTGGAGGTGCGAAAGTCCATGGTGACTAAGATTAAGATCCCGATGGGTGAGTTTAGCAACTACGCCATCGTCGTGGTGTTCCCGACCGACGATGCCGGCTCGCTGTCGGCCAGGACGCTGAGAGACGAAGAATTGATTCTGCCGTTAGTGGAGACCTTGAACCGAGCGAAACCGCACGTTGTGGAAGCCGATGATACCATTGGCACGACTCGCACCAAACCGAAACACAGATCGAGACCTGCAGTCAAGTTTGTGCTCAAGGTAGGGGAAGGGTACTGTTGCAGACTCATTCCCGGCCTGAACTTACAGTGACTCTTTTTGATAGGATGTACGCGGCTCTCATCTGGATCTCAGCGAAAATGCGGCTCCAACGCGACGACAGACAGCCGATGGACAAGCAATCACCTTTCCTGTCTTGTTGGGAAAAGTAAGTGGATGGATCTGCTGATTTTTTACAGCGTTTGTTAGGATGGACCTGATGCAATTTGTGTTGGCAGGGCGTTTATTCAGGGTATTTGCAGAAGGCAAGTTCGCGTGATTCTAGCATCTGGAGAAAGCGGTGGTTCATCGTCAAAGGGGATCAACTGCTTTACTGCAAGTCGAATGTCAACCAGCAGGATGTGACGGCAATTAGTTTACTAGGCGCGGTTCTTGCCAAAGCGAAGCCGGAAGTGGTAGGTGCTGTGTATTGCTGCAGACTTTTTTGTTAGTGTGGTGCTGATTGTTTCGTGCATCTTTTGTTGCAGCGAGTCCCATTTTCATTCCAACTGAAGACACCTCGGCGAGATTATGAGGTTCGTTGGTTCAATAGCCTTTAAAGTTGGGCGGATGGTGCTGAGGATGATGCTCTCAGTTATGTGCAACTAGCAAGGACGAAATGGTGTCTTGGATTCACGCTCTTCACATTCAGATTGGACTTTGTTCCGAAAACCACCGGCTATACGAGGCCGAGATATGGATAACTGAAGATGTAAGTTGCAGTCTTGTCACTTAAGATAATTGGTTGTGGAGTTCTAACGTGGCGTCCCATGTAGGCTGTCGCCAGAAGCGAGCAGGAAGCGTACGTGCCACCGATGGCAGAACCCTCTCTACTGGAGCGTGTGCTCTCTCGGGAAGATACATTGAAGCTCTTCCGAGATTTTGTGTACACGACTCAGTATCAAAGTTTGCTCGACACGTGGATCGAGTGCGAGCTGTTTCGCCGTAGCTGCATTGCACGCGAGAACGGACTTGTGAGCAGCGCAGGTTTGGCTAGTCGACGGACCGCACAGGACGAGTGGGACCACCTCAAGGCCATCATCCGCGCGATCCAACTGCTGAACATTGTGCATGCCGACGAATTGAACCAACTCCGACAATCGTATCAGAACGAACAAAGTAGTCGACGTCTCAGCATGGCGCTGAATACCGAGGGCAACGAGGAATATCCACGGACAGAAGTGATCGTTCCGGTCCAGCGGAAGCTGTTCAAAGCCATCGAGGCAGGTCCGTTCCAGCAATTCCTCCTACAGAATGGGTATCGCCTTTTGCTGGAGCGAATTATCGGATGCATTGCCTGAGTGGAGGATCAGTATTGTCATGTTGAAATGCTCTCAACGAAGGGAGTTGGGATGTCGAGGGAGTCCAGTCGATGGGAATGTGTTCTTCTTCTTCATCGCTGATGTCGTTGACTCTAGTAGTGAATTTTTGGCATGTGCATCGATCTGTACAATAGAGACAACGATCCACCTCGCTTGACAATTGTTTTCGTATTCGCTAAACCTTCATTCAGAGCGGCTACGTCTTACGACGCGTCATGTGATCATAGATGACCACTTGCAGGTACTCCTTCGTCTTGATCTCCGCCCTCGTGGAGTTGTCGCCGGGATTCGCCTGCATGAAGAGGAGGTCAGCAACAAACCCACTACATGTACATTTTACACCCTACCTTGGGATCGACGTTGACTACTTTTCGGTCACGCTTGTTCTTGAAGAGTAAGCCCGTCTCGCTGTCCGCAATCACCTGGAAGTTTGGCGTCGAGTTGGACGTCGACGTCTGCGTCTCCCAATTGTAGTAGCTCAGGTCCGAAGACTTAGGCAACAGCTTCTTCTTGCGTTCAAAGTACGGCTCGAACGGCTCGTTCTTGAGACGCAGGGCGTAGTCGATGTACCCGCTGATCTCCTGGCCTTTTGTGTTCTTGTCTCGAATGAAAATGATGCACTAGAGCAACCAAGTCAGTTCACTACAATGACAAGAAAACAACTACAGGAATCTACTTCACCGTCAGCTTGCCGTTGCGCACCAAATCCTCTCGACTGGCCAACGCCGCTAGAAAAGGAAACTGCGACAGATCTTTACCGGCACTTGCCAGTGGTTTAGGAGCACTACTCTTTTGCGCATTGCGCTCTCTCTCAGCTCTCTTCCTGGCCTCAAAGTCGTCTCTGCGGAGGGTCTCGCCACTGCCTCGATAGCCCAATTCCACCAATTGCCGAGCCAACTCTTCGTCTTCAATGTAGAACAGATCCGTCTCGCTCAACTGCGAGTCCAAGTAATCTTCATACGTAGCGAACTGGTCCAGCGACTCGCTCGCATACTGGTAGTCTTGAGGCTCGCGCTCCGTCATGGTCCTCGAAACGACACGAAGTTATCATATTTAGCAAACGTTTTGCGAAATATTACCATAGCAAAACAAATAATTCCTCCGAAAGAAACATGAGTCTGAACTGCTTGAGCGCCCGAGCGCGTGTGGAGACCGAGTCGGAGCTCGAGGCGGCGTCCAAGCTGGTGGAGCGCGCATTCAACCGCCTGCAGACGTCGGACATCAAACGCGAGCGCGTGGAGAGAGCTATCAAGAGCGCCAAGGAGGACAAGACGCAGGAGATGGAGACCCACGTGCAGTGGCTACTGCAGCAGAAGGCGAGATTGGAGCAGCAGCTCGGAGACGTGGACAAGCAGCTGGAGGAGCGACGTATGCGACTGCAGGAGCGAACAGCCACAGTCTGAGCTGGAGGGCGGCACTTGGTCGACCCCAGCTTTACAAACTAGGGCCTGTTCTGCGAATCAGCCTTCCAAGCAGAAGCGTTTGGCTGATTGATCGATCAGCTATTCTGGCGGCAGAACACGCCTAACGGAGATCAGCAGTCATCTAAAACGCATTGTCAGATGTGGTAGAGCTTACAATATAAAAACAATGCGTATATTCAAGTATGAAGTTGGGTTGACCTTCACTACGAAGTCGCCAAGGAATTTGCCATGGTGGTGCCTCGACAAACGAACATCGACATTTCGCTGCGCAGAAGCGCATTCTGGACGGCGGTCGCGAGCTCTGGGGCCCCAAAACCAAAAGCCAGCATGGGCACTTCATCTTCGTTCGAAATGGCTCTAGTTGTGACGGTCGCTTTCGTCAGATTCGCTATTGGAAAAACCTCTAGCGTCATCTGCTTCGGACGGCGAACTTTCGGCTTGTTCGGTGTCGTCATCGAAGAACTCTCGAACGAGGTAGGACCGACCTTCATCATCCAATCCGCAAAACATGGTGGCA
This sequence comes from Phytophthora quininea, assembly GCA_011947345.1. Classification (NCBI taxonomy): domain Eukaryota; phylum Oomycota; class Peronosporomycetes; order Peronosporales; family Peronosporaceae; genus Phytophthora; species Phytophthora quininea. Next base: position 16,537 of record JAAVTG010000220.1, on the reverse strand, counting down.
ATTTCTGTCCTGGTGGCTAGCATCCGACAGTACCGAACCCGGTCAGGGGTGTCGAGCGACCTGGCTCATGAACTCCTGATTGCGGAGCAGCGGAATCCCAGCCGAACCCACTGTTTGTCTTTGGAAGGATAAATGTCTTGCACTTCCTTTTCAGCTCTGTGAGCTTATTTTGGAGCTGCTTTTTGGTGACGGTTCTGGGCTGGTTTCTGTTGAAAATGTTTGTGGCGAGATTACTTGGTGCTGCCAGCTGAACGCCACGGAGAGGAAGTTATCTAGTTCTGGTAATCCCCGAGGAATAAATAGGTGTCGACCGACAATCAGTCTGATGGATCAGCTACCAGCCCGAATTCGGGCTGAAAAAATCTGAACGAGAGCAATTTTCAGCAGTTTGATGCACGCAGAACACAACAGATTATTGATCGATCAGCTAAAGCTTTAATATCATCTGAAAGAAGCCCGATCAGCCATAATACGTGTCTGCAGAACAGGCCCTAGAGGATTGGGCAGGTGCTACACTGCGTAGCCTACACAATAGATGGATATTGCTATTGCATCCCTGCGATCGCAAGAAATTCTACAGCATTTTGCGTTGCTTTTTCCCAGAACGATTTGCGTTGATTTCAATCAGCGTTGTCAACCGATTTCAGTCCGAGCTCAGTCTTGCCTTTTCGCGCCCCAGTACTAAACTCCCCTTGCATAGGGCACCACCGGTTACTGGGGTGTTGAATAAGCAGACTCAACGACATCAAACGTATCAAACGCGTCTAACATATCAAACTCATTAAACACATCGAACTAATCCTCTTGTGCACCGCTTTGAGAGGGATGAAAACTGCATCGGCATCGGCACGACGTTCTTCTACGACCGCGTGATGAAAGACTGCAGGGGAGAATCATGCGTGGCACGGTCGGGATATGCAGAAGCTGTCGCCTACGACCGATTCAATGTCCCTGTTGCTCTACGTTGTGTCCTGTTTGTCTATGGTCGCTCGGCGTTCATATTCTCGTCATACTCAGCGCCATGCCGCTCGCTACGCTTCTCTTCATATTACTTCTCGTCGTGCAGTTCTCTTCCTCGTGCTCTCGTCCTGCTGCCCCTTGCCATCATATTCATTTCCCTACCTTCCCCTGGGACGACTTCATCAACGAGTTATCAGCAATTTTTTCGTACTCAGCCGGAATTGTTTGGGCTATCTGATTGGCTAGTAGAATAACCGCGTTGATCAAATACCTCTAGAAATATTATATTTTGTATAACGTATACAGATGAATGGATTTATAAGATCTTCGTATTTGAAATTTGTATGAAGTCAGTATCTACTAACAGTGTGGTCCACAGATCCCGAATTAATCTCGGTTGGGCTTCTAAACCGAAGCATTACCAGGAAAATGTGAAGTGTATTGTCATGCCGGACCTCATCCGATCAAAGCAGTTTATACAAGGGCGAATGCTGTTGGCCCTGCGAGTCGGACGGGGAAAACTGTAATACTAATACTGCGATGTCCTGAAGTGGTTGCTACATGTACAAGTCACCAAGATCGACGACCAGTGGAAGTCGACAACATTTACACACTGGAGAATGACGCAAACACGCGGAAATGCATGAAAAGCTTTCTTACCATGCAAATGAGGTCAAACGGAGATACAACCCTATGGCATTAATCCGTGTTCACTCTTGGCACAATGGCGCCAACAGGAGCGGCGGCAGCTGCAGGTGACGAAGCCTTTTCCATGTGGATCTTGTACGACTGCTCGTACCTCTCCCACACCTTGTAGTTCTTGCTCTCGGGGCACGGTCGCCCAGCTTGACCAGGCCCAGTTTATTCTTGATGTAGTCCGGGGACCACTTCTTGCCGATCCACTTGGCGAACAGCTTCATTTCCTTGGCCTCCGCCTTGGCAATCTTGTACGCCTCCTTAGCCGACTTCTTAGCAGCGGCAGTGGTGGCCTTCTCCAATTCCTTGGCCGCCTTGGCCGCCGCCTTGTCGGCCTTCTTGAGCTCGCTGTTGGCCGAGCGCTTCATGCGCCACAACTTGAAGTGGTTCAGTCCCAGGATGCGCTCTTCGTCACTGGCATCGTCGACGTCGGCCACAGTGCGAAGCATGCGCTTGGTAGGCTGGTCGTTGTCGGTGAGCGAGAGCTCCGGGGACGAGTTGGCCGTGGCGGCATCGAAGCAGGCCAGCAGGATGGTCAACGCCACCAGAATGATGCAGTATGGATGCACGGTCAGCAGTGATCGGTCTAACGACGAGAAGTCTTAATAAGAAATGTCACAGCTTAAGAAATTGTTGTATGGTTACACCTGGGAAGAAACGTTTAATATACGGAAGGTGATCTGTCAATTTGTGCAAAGGAGAATCACTTCATAATCGTGTCGATGCCGTTCCTCCAGCAGTTTGTTCAACACGCTGGCTCTCCACCTTCAACAAACTTTGTTGTTCATGGAGAGCCAGAGTGGAGAAGCTGCCCGCAAAACAGTGACCCATCCTGAAGAGAAGCGTCGATAGGCAATGGCCCATCGAGAAGAGAAAATATCGATAAGCTTCCTTCCTGATCCAGGAATCCTGATAGTAATGATATGCTTAAATGCTCTAAACAGCAAATTTACTCAGCTAAGTAACCGGCGATTTGCGTACGATAAGTCCAGGTGATTATCCCAGCAGTATTTATGATCGGTTTGAAAATACCCACGGATGTTTTTATTGTATAGGTATGCAATACTGTACAGACTTGTTAACCATCTAGCCAAGGCGAAATTGAGCCAAAGACGGTTGACGAGACGCGCAAGGTGGGCGGCGTCAATGATGACTCGACGGCAGCTTATCGTTAGTTTTGGCGGTGTGAAGGATGCGAGGCATCACGCTGGCGAAGCAACAGCAGGGCAGCTTCTAAATCTTCGGATGCCACGCAGCGATTCTAAACAGCATGGAGAAATAGACCAACCTTTCTTCATCTAAATCTTCGGAAATGGTGCAACGCACAACCGATCCGATTTAAATTGCCCACATGGTCACCGAAAGGCTCTGCGACGGTCTCACCTCGGAAGGAAAGGCCTTTGTCGAGCTCACTCGTGAATTTGCTTCCTAGTTCGACAACCGATCACTGCTGACCATGCGTCCGTACTGCCTCGTTCTGGTGGCGTTGACCATCCTGCTGGCCTGCTTCGATGCCGCCATGGCCAACTCGTCCCCGGAGCTCTCACTCACCGCCAACGACCAGCCTACCAAGCGCATGCTTCGCGCCCAGGCCGACGACGACGATGCCAGCGAGGAAGATCGCGCCCTAGGACTGAACCACCTCAAGCTCTTGAACATGAAGCGTGGGGCCAACAGCGAGATCAAGGCTGCCGACAAGGCAGCGGCCAACGCTAAGAAGGAAGTCGAAAAAGGCGGCCAAGGCTGCGAAGGAAGCCGACAGGAAAGCGGCCAACGCTAAGAAGGAAGTCGAAAAGGCAGCGGCTAAGGCTGTGAAGGAAGCCGATAGGAAAGCGGCCAAGGCTGCGAAGGATGCCGCCAAGGAAGCGGCCAAGGCCGACAAGGCAGCGGCCAAGGCGGCCAAGGAATTGGAGAAGGCCACCACTGCCGCTGCTAAGAAGTCGGCTATGGAGGCGTACAAGATTGCCAAGGCGGAGGCCAAGGAAATGAAGCTGTTCGCCACGTGGATCGGCAAGAAGTGGTCCCCGGACTACATCAAGAATAAACTGGGCCTGGTCAAGCTGGGCGATCGTGCCCCGAGAGCAAGAACTACAAGGTGTGGGAGAGGTACGAGCAGTCGTACAAGATCCACATGGAAAAGGCCGCCGCCACTGCCGCTACACGCCTGTAAATGCTGGTTTGATTTCTGCATTAGCGCAGTTTCTTCCAATGGATAACAGATTTGTGGTTGGTTCGTGGGAACTAACCGAGCTTTGAATATTATACAATATTCCTTTGCTCGATACCCTTGTGCCGAAAGCTTTTTATTCATGTCAACAACGGATTCGTCGTCGATGTGAGCATTGGGTGATTTTTTTACTCAATTCGAGCTTGCTGCGCCAGAATCTGACGGCGAAATGCGCAGTTGCAGACAACTGCAGCGCTACTGGTATAGCTTGGGTTGGTGCTCTTCCACGTAAGGAGCCCTTTCCTTCATGTACTACCACGATTATGTTGTGAACTCACCATGACAAGGTACAATAACTAACTGAATGTAACCAACAGATCAGAGAGAGGAGGGTATCCAATAGCCTATTTAACGATTAGTTATTAGGCTCCTTAATGCAGCTTCCATCGATGTAGCATCGTTAGTTCTCTCGTCTTGGGCCGCTTGAAAGCGTATGACAGTTTCCGGTCGGGAGCTTCGGGCATGCTATCCAGACAGTCCACGACTAGTCTGAGATATGTTCCTTGCATCCTGCTTTGTGGTCTGTGTGCTTCTTTCCAAGCAACAGCATGTATTTGCCTTAAGCATTTTCCCCACATACTTCACTTGGTGTTGCGCCGTCCAAGATTTTCCTTCGTGTACTATGCTGTTGCGGGTCTGCCAAATCAAGGTAAACACTATACTACACAGAGCCCACCACATTCGTTGGGCCGCCGTTTCCGTGTCCTTGTTTAATTGACCGTACATTGCTTGCATTTGACGGATGAATTCCTCGCTTACTGGAGGAGCTTTACGTTGGGCAATGTTCCTGTTGAACTACTGGATCTCTTCCTCGGATACCGCGCATCCAAACCAGTGAGCTAAAAGGAATCGCCAGAATTGCCGAGCTCGTAGACAGTCCCACACAATGTGCGGTATATCGACTGCTACAGTCGTAACCAACAGATCAGAAGCCAAACTGGTCGGTCGTGTCAAGAGCTCCTTGGAATTCTGATCGTCAAAAGGAGGCACCGTATCCTACAACAAAAAACATTCGATAAACAAAATTGACTTCTGGTATTTCATGCGTACTCGCCTTAGTTTGCATCGATCACTCGGTTTCGTAGTACCGGTATTCCTACGAGGAGATCACATGTACACTCCGGTTAGCCATCAGCTTCCTGCGCTAGAATAATGGTAGATCCAGGATCTACACTTCTACAGCTCCAGATGCAGCTGCTGTTGTCAGGGCGTCACCAAAAGCAGCGTCAATAACCTGACGCGTCGATCCACTAGCACCTCCGCTTCTATCAGACGGATGGTTTTGCTCGCTGCATTTCCCCTTTTGACGAGCTATCGCGGCAATAACAAGAGATGCAGACGCTGCTGGGGCAGACAAAGCTTTTCAACCCTTTCATTCACACGTCGGGACAAGACGTGCTGCCCGAAACCTTCTGCTCCAACTGCCTTGCCGCAAATGGGTGTCTACGCGCGGAACACGATGGGAAAGTATGCACCGGACCAACGGTATCTCCCAAGCCACCATAAGGCGACAAATTGCTTCGTACTTCACTCAATTGTACACGTGCGTCGGTTCGCATTGCTTGTGTTAGAGTGTGGGCGTTGCAACCGTAACTCTTGCAGCTCACTCTGATACGATTTTTGAACGGCCTCAAGCTGAGGCGAGTTATCAAAACCTGAGGGCTTTCATTAGATTGACGCGAAGACGTTATACAACAACAACAACAACAACAACAACAACAGGGCTTTCATTGGCCCAGAAGGGAACAGATGCCAAAACATCTGGTGTTTTGGGTAATTTAGGGTTTTGAGGCGTCAACTAGACCAAACAGCAAAATGTTGGTTGCATCACGCCAAATCTGAGGAGCTGCTCTTGTATTAAATCTTATAGGTCCTCATCTTGACTGTCGCTGGCGATCTCCCTTCTCCAGCATCCGCACACTCGATGGCTTCATCCTCTAGCGCGCGGAGGTACTCGTCCTCTTCCCTTTGCGCTTCTGTGTATGCACCTTTCCATTGTTAATTCTACTGTTTCCTCTCCACCCTGTACCTGCAAAATAGACCTTATAAATTACGGGAGGTAGCTAATAGTTAGGATTGGCAAGTCGCAGAGCACCAACCTCGACACTTTCGGCCTTCTGACTCGCCTCGTAGGCCCCCACACGCGCGAAATGGTGGTTGTTGGAGTCCCAATGCATTCGTGAACAAATTCCCGTGTCCGCCCTGCCCTCGAGGCTTTCCTCCTCGACTTTTGAGTAAAAACTTGTAAGCTCTCACAATCATCGCATCCTCGGCTTCACTGGTTTTCTTCCCCCTCGCCATGTTGGCACTCAGAATGGCACGAGGAGGCCTGGTGGAGAAGATGGAGGAGTGTTTCAGGGTCATTTTGCGGGGCTAAACTACCTCAAACGGCCAATATTAGCCGAGTAACGGACGCCGGCGTGGGGCAACATCGCTCTGCGGTGCCAACTTTTATGGCCAGTACAATAAAGCTGACGGCCGTCAGCTTTTACATGTACTCGACTTAATTGTCTCGTCACACCGTAGTGTGACTAGCTAACTTGTATAATTACGGTTCAGCATTATTTCTGCAGGAAGCCAATCCGGATTCGCTGTCCGTTGCTCTAATCGGACCAGAAGCGCAGCTTGAGGATGGGAAACTGCACTGCAGTTACTGCAGAACAACTGGGCAATCTTCGGATCGGCGCAGCACACAGACTAACAGATATTGGTACACATACATTATGGTTACTCGCTTGCCGTCTGCACGTGTGCCATCCAAAGGAAGGCTTCCTTGGCAGTGGTCTGAAAGTTTTGGACCAAAACGCAGTCGTGGTCGTGGCAATTTTCATTTTCAAATTCGCTTCCAAGAAGACCAACCACCCACCAACGACAATGCGTCCGTACTGCCTCATTCTGGTGGCGTTGACCATCCTGCTGGCCTGCTTCGATGCCGCCACGGCCAACTCGTCCCCGGAGCTCTCGCTCACCGACAACGACCAGCCTACCAAGCGCATGCTTCGCACTGTGGCCGACGTCGACGATGCCAGTGACGAAGATCGCATCCTGGGACTGAACCACCTCAAGTTATGGCGCATGAAGCGCTCGGCCAACAGCGAGCTCAAGAAGGTCGACAAGGCAGCGGCCAAGGCGGCCAAGGAATTGGAGAAGGCCACCACTGCCGCTGCTAAGAAGTCGGCTATGGAGGCGTACAAGATTGCCAAGGCGGAGGCCAAGGAAATGAAGCTGTTCGCCAAGTGGATCGGCAAGAAGTGGTCCCCGGACTACATCAAGAAGAAACTGGGCCTGGTCAAGCTGGGCGACCGTGCCCCCGAGAGCAAGAACTACAAGGTGTGGGAGAGGTACGAGGAGTCGTACAAGATCCACATGGACAAGGCCGCCGCCGCCGTTGCTACTCCATAAATGCGATGGGAAGCACGAGCACAGTTTCGAGTAAATCAGGCAAATATATTTCTCAAGTGTCGTTGTGGTCACTGTGAGAACACTTGACAACAACCTTTGCAGCATTGAAAGCGCTAAACTTGATGGCACTAGTGCAACCTCAGAAGAAACCGGAAATCTGCACGTCGTAAATGGTAAGCGAGCTTTCGTCGTCAGAATCGTCGGCAAAGCATCAATGACAACACAGGTAAAAAGAGTCTAAACCTTGACTTCCACCGATAGTAGACGTTTTAGCGCGGAAGTTGTTTAACCTTTAAAAATGCGGATGCTAGTCATCACGAACAGGACTGACGAATATTTGCTCTAAAACCACCTCACAGCTTGGCGAAGTCCGACTTGGCAATCTCGCTGTCGTCCGAGACGCACGAGTCGGTGGCGAAGATCTCGCTGAAGTTGACCTTACTCAACTCAATGGAGGAGTTGCCGTACGATTCTGCATAGCTGGAAATGGACGTGTTGAAGTCGCCCTCGCTCTCCACCATCGAGTGGCTATACGACGATTGGGATGCGTGATCCATCACTGCGGTGGACGACCTTCGACTTGAGTCGTGGCTGTGGGCACTGCTCGTCACGGAGCTCCTCCTGTCGTCTTCTTGTCGAGCGATCTCCGATGATACCGAGATCGACGAGGTTGACGAGTGTCGATTGGTGTCCCGAGGCACTGCAACAAGCTCCGGGATGGGGAATTGGAGACCCGCTCTTCTGGAAGCGGAGACAAGGCCGACATGTCCGAGACAGCTCTGGCTTGGCCGCCGTTAACGCTGGAGAAGTAGCTCTCGTCCGGATCGTACGACTTTTCCATGTGCGCTCGCTGGTCCAGGATCTTCTTGCGGCGAATGATCACCAGCGCGACGATGCCGCAGAAGCCTAGGAGCCTAAAATGACCCCCACTGTCGTGGAGGCGCTGCCACCTCCGCTTGACGAGGTGGAAATTGTCTGAGCAGTTCCAGAAGACGGGGACGTGCTTGGGTCCGTCTTGGCTTCGGCTTGGGTCTCACCCGAGTTGGACGGATCACTAGCTTGGACTTTGCCAACGACGTCTGCCTCGTTGGCAGCGCTCTCACCCTGCTGATAGTTCAACGACCCGATCGAGCCTGACGAGGACGCCGAGGAAGAGGAAGAGTTAGAGCAGCAATTGCCCTGTAAACAGAAAGTGCCGACCAGACCGGCGTGGTCGGACGAGTAGCATCCGCTGTAGTCTATGCGCGAGATCTCCGACTTAAGGTGGCACGCGTCGTCGCTCTGCGCTCTGAACAAGGTGAAGTCGTATTTGACCGAGCACGTCGCCGAGAGCATATCACCGCAGAAGGTCGCTTCGTCGGACGGGTCCTCCATGTCGTTGGCGAACAGAATCTGCATGGCCGAGTAGCTCTTGAGCGCGTTGAAGTCTCCGGTCAGGACAATGAGGTTGTCACCAGCATCGCAGTACGATTTGATGCGCTCCAGTATGATGTTGGAGCCGTTCTCCTGCGCTTCGTCGTTGCCCGGCGTCTCGTAGTGTGTGTTGAGCACGCAGATTGTGGCCCCGTGGCAATGTGCTTGAAGCGGCCCCACACACACGTGCGGTAGTAGGTCATGCCCCACCCGGCCGACATGGCGTCTGGGTTGGTGCCGAGCCAGAACATGCCGTTGGTCACCAGCGTCCACGTGTCCGAGCGGTAGTAGACCGCGTCCCATTCGTTGGCGTTGCCATTGAGCGAGCCCGTGCTCTCTCCAATGACCGAGTAGGTGCCAGCCAATTGGGCGTCCAGGTACGTCTTCTGAGCGTCCGAGGTCTCCTGCGTGCCGACAAAGTCTGCTGCCACGGTCTTGATGTTGCTGATCACGTTGTCCTTGCGGATTCCTTCCCAATTGCTACAGGTAGACGCCGAGTCGGCGGACGCATACGACGTGCGGATATTGAACGACATGATGTGGACTTCGACGTCGTCCTCGCCGGCAACCGCCGCCATTAAACAGGCAGCCGCAGCCAGGAGCGCTCGGATCATACTGTGCTGGTATGCTGTCTATAGGTCTCCTGTGCTGTCGACGCAGAGAGATGCCAAATTCCTCGAGCTGAGAGGAGCGAGCGAAAATTCCGTTCCAACTCGGGAACGATAAAAATGGGGATGAACGACTGCACTTGAGCCTCCTGCGGCTGGTCTCCGGTGCAAGAAGGGACTCGCGAGTGGAGAGGCGAGCCGCCAGCCGGAAACCTGTCATATGCATTCGTTGAACGTTGCAGGAGTCAGTGAAAAGGTACGGACCATGATTAGCACTGATCGGTGGCAAATACAACTCCGTGTCACGTGTTTGGTCACTCTAGTCTGTCCTGCAAAAGACTACAGTAACCAAATTTGCGTCAATTTACTGTAATCGCCACCGAACCGCAATCGCACCAAGCGGTTGAACACACGAAAAAGGCAGCTTATCTCAGTCGCCACAGTAAAGCTGGGTGAAAAGCTTGGTCTCGTGGCCGCTCCAGATGGTGCCCAGCCGCTCCATTGGTTTCAAGGAAACACAAAGAGTCATCCAGCGACTGCTGTTGTCTGCTCGGCCAGACAAACTTGGTTCTCTTTCCATTCACAATGTCCTTTCAAATACAGCAACCGGTTACAGTACTCGACCATCGAGGCTGCTTAAGCTTTTGTTCGCAGTACGATCTTCCAGCACAGCTCAAGATGACCACCTTAATCACCATAGAGAGAGGGACCTCGCCCAGCCAGGTCCCGCGCGACTAATACAAACTGCGTTCTCGCGCTCCATGCGGCGCATTGTCGCGGGGTGGCGATGGTCGTTGTCACCTGCCACCCGAACGTGGAGGGTTTCCGTCCGCAACTTGTTGGCGGCCAAGTGTTTGTTCGTCTGCAAGCGCTCGCGTGCGATACCGCCGCGTTGTGGACAAGCTGCAAGCAAGTGACTAAAAAGATCCGACGGAATCACAACGGGGCAACCACGAACACTGAGTGCAATCGGCGTCACCTGCAGCTTGACGTGTCAAGTCGGTAACTGTTTCGGCTGCATCACAAGGTGAATTCACATAGGCACAACGCCAGAATGCTTTCTAGCCGCAGGGATACCAAAAGTATCCTTTTACCTGGAGCCTTCGCCGCGATTTTTCTTGATGTCGAGTGCGGCAACGGTGTCCGGCCGCCTAAATTTGCGCAGCTTGTTCTGATGTCGCCGCCTCCTTGCTCCTCTGCACGCAATACCTTTGAGCGGCCGCTGCCAATTCGACCAGCACCACCGAGCAGAGCTCGATCACGGCTGGGTGGAGGCAACGCTGGTCCGAACAACGGCAATTGGCTCGCAAAAGCCGAACTGCCGCCAAAGGTATCGCTGGAGCTGGTCACGTTAGCAGCCGCGATGGGATTTGTGTCACCACCACCACTGCTACTGCCACGAAGTCGATCAAACGCTGCTCGAGTTTCCAGTGGTTTGGCATCCGCTGGTGTGAATCCTGGCGGGGCCTTTCTGGCCGTCGATGGCACTGCCCTCATTGATAACGAGGACTCAAAGCCAGAAAACCCTTCAAGCAGGAAACTTGACCCTGTCCCACCGACAAAGCTGTCGGAGCCATGCTGAGCGCTTTGGATCCCGCGTCTTCGCCTCGTTGGTTGCCGCTCAATCTTGAGCTAAGTGACGAGAGAGCTCCTTCCCAATCGTCGTCACTGGAAGCCCTCCCAAACATCGAGCGACCAGTCCATTTCTTATGCCAATCCTGAGCTCGCCATCGAGCCGTAAATGACTCGAAGGGATCGTACGGTTCGGCTTGATTTTGAGGTGATGCAGCTTTAGCTTTTGCAGGGGCGGGCACCAATAATGCAGAGCTCATTAAATGCTTCGAGTGGGTGTCATGTAAACCGGACAGTGAAGCCAACAAGTCATCAGCTGGAGCGACAGTAGAGCTGGACGATGGACCCGAGCTGAGGTGCAGGGACTCTGCTTGGTCTTCTTCTTCGGATGACAGATCGCTGCTATGATCGGGCCCCAACGCGCCCCTAACGGTTGGCACAGTTCCAGCAGCGTCTCCGATGTCTACCCAGCCATCAGTCTCTTCGGATGCAGCTGGCTTACTCCCTTCCTCCACAACTTTTGGCTTATCTTTCGATGATGATTCGGCAGAATTCACTGCCGGCGATGCGTGTTTATCTACACTCTCCTTTTGACCATGTCTTTCAGAGATCACTTCATTATGACCTGGAGTCTGGAAAACGGAGAACAGTCCCTTGTGCCGCCGTTCCAAAAGTGCTGCGACAGCAGGCGTCACCACACGAGCTGGCGCTGCGAACGATAATCGCTCGAATTCTTCCAGGCGAGAGCTAATCGAAGCAATATTTTGCTCCAGTCGTGAATTGTCTTCCAGAATAAGAGGTGGACGTAGTTTCGAGTCGTCGCCCGTGTTCTTGTTGGTCCTGTTCATCCCCGAATCGACTAAAAGGCATGAACGATGTTTATCGTTGGATGGGCTAGGACTCCAGACATCCAATACGACCATCCACAACGAGAAAAGCAACGAAGCCACGGCTACAGCGATCGTTACCATCCACACCGGTTCCAGCGCGTATCGTAACGAAGGGAAACGCGTGCGTGAAGGCACAAAAAGGCAACAGCCGGTGTAATCGTGCCTTCAAGCCGAATGCGTTTAACGCTGTCGCTCGTATCGATAATAAGCCAGCTTGTCGTCGTAGCCGAATAACAACCACAGAAGAAAGACACCTGAAGGCGAGCAGTTGCACCAGAGGGGAGCACGACCGAGTCAAACTGACTATCTTCTCGGCGATTACTGCCAGCTCCCACATTGAAAAGATCCGAGGTCACTGTGATTTCGTTTGGAGGTATCGATGGCTTTTTCCGTTGTGCTGGGGAAATCCACGGCTCTTGGACATCGGCCTTCAGAGTCACTCCGTGGATTGTCAACCCAAAGGGCCCCGTGTTTGACAGCACAATCTCAGCGCCTCGACTGTAGCCTGTCAATGCATCGTTCTCTGTCACTGCGAAACTCAATGTGCCATCGTAGTCTTCAGTCTCTCCGCCGAGATCGCTGGCAAATGCAGTGTTCTGAATGTCAAAGCGGGTCGTTGCAGCACTGCTTTCATCCTTGGACAAATCAACCGAAATATCCAGCGTTCCTTTGCCACTTCGAGCCAACAATCGAACGGGTTCAATATGAGATAAATCGTTGCGAACGAAAATTGTAGTAGCCATCTCCTGCACTTTAGACGGGAGGTAGTAAATCGGCCCGAGCTGCGTTTTTCACCCGCCAGGACTCGAACAATCCGTCTTCGAAAATAAAACGATGGCACGTCGACATTTACTTGCCGTGAATGCAGTTCAGACACAGCGTTGGACGCTGCGGACTTCCATTCAGCCAAGCACAACGCTGAAATATCCTGATCTACCCTGGTCGACGCGTCGCTTTTGTCAAGACGCCCCCAAGAATCTCTCGCAGTTGTTTCTTGGTCACAGAAGTAAAAACTGTCTCGGTCAACTTCAGCCATCGTCAACTCCATTTGAACAGATATGTTACTGGGGTTATGCACCTCCACAAAAGATGACTGAGCCGAGAACTTCAGTCAAGGGGAACTCCTTTTCCGTGTAAGCGCTCAGAGAATCATTGCTCAACAGCAGGGGCATATTCGCTGTTGCAGTGACCAATGGACGCTCTAGTTGCGCCATTATAGTGACCCCGGCGACGTCGTCCAAAATGTCTGTCTGCAAATGTACTTGGGCTTCAACTTGAGACTTGTGGCTCCCTCCACGTGCATTCCAAAACGCATCGCGGCGACTAAGCGCAGCCAAGTCGTGTGCGTCTACAAGCTCACCATAATCTGAAAGCTGCTCGCAAGTTTGATCAGATTCCTTCGCTTTTAGCGGGCCTGGGAGGAGACAGTCAGCGAGGAACAGGGCGTTCGAGCACTTTGCATCTGCCGCTGGTGAAAACAGCAGCGCCAAAACGCTTTCCACCTTCTTCGGTCCCATGGCATTTCTCATTGACAACAACTTCAGCTTTGGGCTGCTAAGAGTAGCCGTCACTGCTGTCACCGAATGCGCGAATGTATTGCGATATTGCAGATGAATGATCTCAGTACGACCAGGGAACATTGACGGTAACACAATTGCAGGCGCGACTGGTTCGACGGTACCCTGTATAATTCGAGACCGTGCATAAAGGTGGACGACCTCCACCGGTGTTGAAAACGACAAACCGGCACGGTAAAGTTTCCCAGCACTTCTTTCGCCAGAATCTTCACTTGAAATACTACTTGGTAGCCAGGTTGAAGCACGAAGCTATCGCCAAGAGATATATTTGAAGATTTTTGTCGCTTGACTTAAGTTTTCGCCGTGCTTGGTTTTTCTTGTTTGATTCAGCGATCAGCGGACCATACGTAGTTTGGTTCGCCAACAGGACGTTGGCATTGATGTTCATGCCCATTATGTCGCTTTCAGCGAGGCTTGTGATGTGTAAAGTGATTGACACGGGGTTCATGTTCGTCACCGCCACAATCTCGGCACGAGCTTTGTGGGAGGCAACTTTTCCCAAGTCAAATAATAGCGACCGGCATATCTTAACACTGTGAGTGTCAGCCGGCCCTTGTCCACGATCTAAGCGTGACTTGTTCGAAGGTATAAAGCCATCGCGAGGTACTGTCAAACACGTACGCGATGATTTCTGCTCCTTTGACTTTACGGCCGACCTGGCATAGTAGCCAGAGACAGAATAACTCTGAAGACCCCTAGTTGACCCCAAAGTCAGGATATTATGATACAGGAAGATCTGGATGTGATGAAGCGTTGCATTTGTCTCGACCATCAGCGGGTAGGATCGAATGGCAGGGAGTATTGTTTTGCCATTCTGAGTCGGCGTGATCTGAAGTGATATCTTCGGCCAAGCTGCACCAGCTAATGCAACACTCTGCTTGTATTTGTGAAGTGCAACTTCTTGAGGGTGTCTTCATTGGACCCAACAAATGGGATCCATACACGTTGTAGTTCTACTGGGCGATCAAACAGATTTCTCAATTGAAGCGTACGGATCTCGCTTGTGTCGGCCAGCAAACCATTTGATGCATTTCCGTCTATGATCGACACCAATCTGGAGTGTGGCATTTCTTGGTAGTCACCAATTTCATTCGCTTCATCGTATTCTTCAGGACCATTCTCGCTTTTCTCAAAAACATCGGCGAGTGGCAAGATAATTCCCATTAGCGTTTCATTGTGGTGGAAACCCAACTGCCCTCTCAGAACTTTTCCAAATATTCGCAGCTTCCGTTGCCCCAGCTCCATGCTGGAAGCGTTTGTCTTTAACAGGAGTGAAGCGAAGCAATCCCTATCCTTGCTTTGTTTGTCCACACGAAGCTGTACGGACAGCACGTCATACGCTCGGGATAGCGGTGCAATTGTAGTGGACCCTCGCAACTGAGCTGAGACGATCATGTTGCTCTCCAAAATTTTTAGGTCCAATATGTCAATCGGATTGCTACCGGCGTTAAAAGGGTCAAGAATGCCTCGTGCGGCTCAATCTCATCTTGTTCAGTAAGTATTCCCAAATCTAATTCCTTTGGTTCAATGTGAATTCCGGGCTTCAACACGGTAATCCGCACAGGAACTAGCATCAGGCGCTGATTGCCAGCGGCCACGTGAATATAAGTTAAATACACTCCAGGTTTTGGGATTCCAGCGACACCTTCACCAACGGACTAGTTGTATTTGCAGGCAAATCCCAGGGTCCTCGATTCGCTCGTCGTTTATAGTCAAAGTTCTTGTCGTATTGTCCTGGGATTTCCTTTTCCGTGTCAGTATCATCACCCTCTCTCGGCCACCTCGTTCCAATCCACGCCGATCCATCTCGCATCTCCAAGCCAACAAAACTATCCAACGCATAAATCTCCGTCACCTTGATGGTGTAATCCAACGCGTTCACAAATGGCAACGACTGTTCGAACCTCACCCCCGCAGGGATGGAAGCTCGAATGCCACTCACTCCAAAACGATGCAGCACCACTTCAGTACTAGTAATAGGTAAGATGAAGAGCCCCGACGTCGTCAAAACTCTTAACTGCGCGTCGACTCCATTGGGAGCCACATCACTGGGAAGGAACACAAACTGGAAGTTGAACCGATCTCCTGGATCCAACACGATGCCTCGCACATCGTTGGTCATGGAGAACCCGTCCTGTGTGAAGTCTGCTCTGTCTAGTCGTACGGTCACTCGGCCGCGGTTCTCGATGCTCACACTGAGCAGGTTGGGCGTGCAGGTCTCCAGCCGCCCCAGGTCCACTCTAGACGGAGAGAACTTAATGGCCTGGTCATCTACTTCGGCGTCCAGCTCGATGGCGCTGTCCACTGGAGTGCTACGGGTAATAGACAGCCCGTCGCTGTGTGTGCGGCCGGCGCCGCGCGTCCTGGCGATGCCGTCGGCGCCCACGACCACGTGACCCTCGAGCGATAGTTGGGAGCTCCAGTAGCTCTGGTGGGAAGACTCGACTGCGAGCACAGGGCAAAGCGTAAGTAAGAGGAGGAACGTCGTACACACGGAGAGCAGTTTGCTGCTGCGGCGCTGCCTGCAGGCACCTGCGCGACCGAGAGCGCACATAGTTTGCTCAGGATCCGCGGAAGAATTGTGGACTTTTCGAAATGATAGATGGCTACATTTTCATCACAAGAAAGCTTTTAGCGAAATGGATGCTGCCCTGAAGCCACCAACACTAAATAGTACTACATGTAGTTGTGTGTAGTGCTGCATACTGTCTCAATACATTTTGCAGACTGCCACTCCTGGCACTAGTCGCCAGCTGACGTGCCAAGTTTCTCCGTCGTCTCTGTAGGAATCCTGTTCTCCCTGCAATCGCAATGTCCGCACCACAGGACAGCCAGAACTGAGCGCCGACACCCTCGCACAACACGACGCAGCTCTGCTTGATGGAGGAGTATTTTTTGCAATTCAGCTTCATTCGATTACCCTTCGGAGAAGGAGAGGGGCGATCCCAACGCCGCTGCGACCTGTTCCTCTCTCCTTTCCCTGCAGCTCATCGGAATGAACTAAATTACGTGTCCTTCGGCGTATCTAGCAGCCTCATGTCCATTGCGCGCGTTTGCAGGCTCCAGCGTTGAGCGAGCGCGTGCTAAGCAGCGCGCGTCTCCCCGTAGTCCCAGCGAACGGCTCGTCGACCAATAACATATTTACCGGTACTGCAATCGTAGCATCAAACAAAATAATAAAAAAATCAGTCC